>JAOSBP010000206.1:42476174-42489796 GCA_027563825.1 Erythroxylum mucronatum
AATTCAAAAATAAATATCTAAGTTGAGTAAATAGTTAAATACATAATAAACGAGAATATGAGTTTGTGGGTATTGTGAGAATTATGTGTAAAACATAAGGACAAAAGAAACTAAAAAATATGCTCATTAATTGATCTGAAAAATCTACCTGAAAGGTATTTTTTTTAGAAGCTCCAAATTTAAGCTTCTTAAAAAGCTGTATTTTGACTGCTAAAAAAGCCATATCTATTAAAGAAATGCTTTTTATTTTATAGTTAAAAACCTATTTTTCTTAAAAAAAAACTTTTGTGGTGAAAAAAAATGCTTATTGGCCTTTCATCTAAACAGACACTAACCCAATTCAGCTCTTAGATTCAATTAAAACTAATTAAATTATATTTATAATAAATTATTAATTTGAGTATGATTTAGTTAGTTAAGGTCGAATTTAAGAGTTAGATTAAACAACATTTAATTAATACAAGAGTGATATTCACATTACCATCAAAATTTAAGAAAATGATTTTTTCTAAAAAAGAATGAATTTTTTCAAAAAATTTAAATATTAAGGAGTTTTTTTAAAGTTAAAATTATAAGAGAAGTTTATATATTTTTACATTTTAATAAATTATTTAAGGAGTCAATTTCTTAAATTCAAGTGAAATACAAAATATCTTCACAATCAAGACTCCGGCCAAAAAAGTAGCCTCAAACTTCTCGAAACTCTACCTTAAGTGGGAATACTTTTTCCAACTTGCCTAAAATAATTATTTGATTAAAAAAAACCCATTTTTCATGACGATAACGAATCCCTTTTAAGATATTACAAAACGTTTTCTCTCTTTTTATTTATTTTTAATGTAATTTTATTTGCTTGACTTTTGAGATTAATTCAGTGACTAAATCATCAAATTTGATAAATTTATAATTTTTTTTGGTTGCCCACGAGGTATTTTAGGAGGGTCCCAATTATGGGAAGACACCTTTAAATCATCTACACCCAAACTAATCCCCATTCGAGCCGGGTAGGTCCCTTGCGGGAGGCAAAACTCTAGTTCCAAATTTTAAACGGCTGCATACATGAGGGGGTTAAACCCGCAACCACACTTAAGTCAGGAGAGTCCCTTACCAACTCACCTGCGCCTTGGAATTAATACACAATAAAATTTTTAATCAATATCACACAACATTTTGATTTTATTAAGCTCGAGTATTCAGACTCGATTAGGTTTAAATTTGGACTTGGACTTAACAATCTTTGTCGAGCTTGTCCAATTATGACAAATCGTACAAGTACAAGCCTAAATTTAAGATCAAATACAAATTTGCTTAATTTAAAAAGAATAAAACCTTTTACATAATAGCAACACAACCAAACACAAATCTTCAGAAATCCAAACAATTATTAGGTACTGAATCATCAAGAATTCACCACATTACACTTCTTCCTGATCTCCCCATCATTGCCAGTAAGAACTTCTACAGTTCCCATTCTTTTCATGGATTGAGCGAATTCCTGGAAAAACTTTTCAGGATCAAGCAATTCATTAACAATGTTGGAAGAGCCCTTGTCGTTTAAAAGAGCGGCATCAGATTGGAGGAGGCCTTGGTTTGAATTCAGGTTCGAATAGTAACTATTGTCGAAGGATAGAGGGGTGTCAGGTTCCAATGGAACTGTGGTTGTGTTGTCTGACAGGTTCCTGCATTTAGTTTTCAGGAAAGAAACATAAGTTGAGCTTAGTGAAGGATCTGAATCTCCTTTTCCTGTGAAGTTGTAGATCCTGTTGCTGAAGAAATTGCAATGCCCTACTCCAATGGTGTGCCCACCTGATTCGAACCCAATTTGACCGGGTCAGATTTGGGCTTGGGTTTTTTTTTTTTTGCCAAGCCTATTTAAATCATTATCTTGATATCTAAGCATATGATATCTAACTTACCGGATAAAACAACTAGATCGTGAACAGTGAGGCTTTTGTTGGCAAATGATTGTTTCAGCATAGTGAAGTTGAAGAAAGGTGAAGGGATGTTGGCTAGTGCCTCTGAAGCGCTCGACACCTTCCCATCTCTTCTTCCAGTTAACACTTCCCACATTGGCCTGTTAAACTGATAATCCAAAACTGTCGCATTTGTCACTTCTGATCCAAAAAAACAGGAAATTGTTTCAACATTCTGTTTAGTTAAGAGCTTACTTGGAAGGAAACTGAGTCTCTAGCAGCTAATGCAACGATATCTGCACAAGAAACAGTCCCTGGACATGTCTTCTCCAATTGGGTCTTCACTTCATCTATAACATCAAATCCTGACAGAGATTGGTTTGGAACTGCAGCTTTTTCTGCAGAGTTATTTGCAGTAGAATCCAGCAATACTGATCCATCACAACCCTGAAACAAATCATGATATTAACTGATCATAAAGAGGAAAACAAAAAAAAAGAAGAATAAGATTGTTGACGTAGAATCAGGATTTACCCTAACAAAACAATCATGGAAATGCATTCTCAGCAACTTAGCAGGCAATTGTGAATTGCCAGAAACACGTCTCCAAGTGATTTGCTTCACAATTTCCTCAGCCTGAGGACAAGTGTCTTTATAGAACATTTTCCTCAGCTCCCCTCCATGACCAACTCCGATCAGTCCAAACATCAACCCCATGATCAAGAAACTTAGCCTACTACTCCTCATTCTCGCTTTGACAGTGATTACCTGTGAACTCTGCGTTCTTATATAGAAGATAACGAGGCAAAAAAAACTTCTCCCACTAGAATGCATCACTCATTGCAGAAGCAGAACATAGAATATTGAAGTTGGTATTCGAGTTGACTCTTCCTTTCAATATATCACTTTTCAGGCACAACTAAACTGCTCCTGAAATTTTTTTATGTGTTAGTTAGAATCTAAATAGCTCCCGAGGTCGATATATACAAGCAAGTCGTGACTTTCTGATGCCTAAATCTGCATGGACATGACCTGATAATACAGTATACTATCATCTGCAACAGATATGAGTTCTTCTTCTAGCTGTCATGGTGGGTGTAAACGGATTGAACAGACCCTCCTAACACCGAATCTTTGAAAAAGTTGGAAAGGAAAAACGTATAAATTATTGATTAGATTACAGGCTACGTTTCTGGTCTGGAGCTGCATAGGAGATTAATTAGTTGCATCCACCGATCTTCCATATTCACTAGTTAAAAACAAAACTTAATTATATCCAAGTCCACACAATTTTTTCCTTTTCTATAAAGTTAGACTTTTTATGATAACAAATTAACTCAATAAATGATTTAGATTAATGGATCGAAGTTTAGATAAAAAATAAATCTCAATTAGTGTAGACCAGACTCATATCGATCTTGTAATAGGAAAGTCCGATATGGAAGCTATATAAAGGTTAAGGTCTCCTGCAGTAACTGATATCAATCATAAGCATAAGGAATCTCTGACCCATTAAGAAAGCTTACGTATTGAGAAAACTGTAAAAAGTCTTAAACCACGTGTCAGGAAACACTTTTCTTGAAAGTCCCAGGACATTCGTGATTGTTTAAAGCTCGAAATCGACATCAAAATCAGATATAGAACTGAAATCAGGCATTCTATATTATCTTTATTTTTTAATCTTTTCGTATAGATCCTGAACACATAATAAGATCTGTACTACGTATTACAACCGATTCTTCGCGATGCTTCTAATTTAAGTGATTGAATGTTAACTTTAACACAACTTTAAAGAATATAGTTAATCAGATTTATAAGCGTCAATCACATCAAATCTATTCCTCAATTTTGAATGGCTCATTCGTAAAGTAATTTGTTTAAAATACGTAATCTATACTCAGTAATAATGATTAGATGTCTTATTTTATATAAAAAAGAATATCATTACATGTAGACTTGTAAGTCTAATCTATGTAGGTTGAAAGTGACAATTCAATCAATACAATACAACCCTAAATCCATAGCTCTCCCGGGAGCGACCAAACATCTTTCCTATAATAAATCATTTTACATCATTAAAAAAAAGTAATAAAGTTAAAACTTATGTTTAAAAATAACTTAATTATCATTTTATTTACTTACAATAAATAATTATTGTCAATATATATGAATAATAAAGAATTTATATTGATAATTTATATGATTTTTTTATACTGCAAGAGGAGTAAAATAACTTAATTGAAATAAAAAGCCTAATTTAAAATCGATTTCAAAGTATAAGAATTTTTAATATGTTTTTGTTTTCTATAAATGCTCTTAACTAATCAGAGATGGTGAGTTTGGAGTAACTAATAAAGTTAATCATTTGTTATCATAAGATCACAGATTTAAGTCACGATGCGTAAATTATTTAAGCTTGACATAATAATAATAAATTCTTGTAGATAGTTAAAAAATAATAATTAATTAACTAAATAATCTCTTTATTTATTATAATTTTAATTATACAATAAGTTAATTACACACAATTAACTATAAACAAGACAATAAAAATTCTAACTAAAAAAGGGCAAATTCAAGGGTACCCTATTGCAATGCAAGCCTCCCAGAAGAGCCTGTCCTCCATTTCATCCATGGCTTCCCTACTCAGTTTAAACCCAAACTTTGGTTTCTCTGCACAGTTATTTCTCTTGTCATCATCACTTGCCATGACCTCCATTGACGATGCTTCTCTAAGCCACATCTTGCAGGTATTATTACTCCATATTGGTTCCCAAGTTGCACCATTACAGCTACTACTGCAACAATCTTCTTCTTCCTCATCATCATAACAAGCAACGACTTGAAGCTGACAAGTTGTGTCACCACAACTGCAGGACTCAGCATCATCATCGTCGCCGCCGTCACAGCCGTCGCAGGCCATATTGACATGATCTGTCTCAGAGTCTGCACTACCTTCAACAAGAAGAAAAGAAGAAACATCCAAAGGTAGAGCTTTATTATTATTATTCTCCATAACCTATCTTGGTGGTGATTTTTAGGATTGTATATATACTGACTGGTACACAAGTTCCTGTCACTGTGATGGCGACGATGATGACTCCACAGACTAAATATTAGAGGGGGTGATCTGATCAGGCACTTTTGAGGTGAAAAGGTGAAAGTTTCTGCTTGCTTGAGACAACAATTTATTGGTGGGTTTCATGTCATGTTCTAGTCCTAGGTCTTCTCTTGACATGGAGGGGAGCTGTATGGTGGACCCCCCTGTTGGCAAATCCACCATTGTAGCATCATTTTCAAGCATTTTCCTTTTTCTTATTTTTGGAAAAAAAATAGATGTTGGTTGATTAGTAAATCTTGGTAGTTATTAATATTATAAATATATTAATATTGGAAATATTTTGTTAATAATGACTACTAAAGATGTTTAATTAATAAAACATGTCAGTGTCAAAATGTCTAACATACTCAATTCATAAGGCTCTTCGTTTTGCGAGGATCTAATGTGGGTCATTGATTTTTTGTTGTTGATTACATTAGGTATCCCAAGACCCCACCCTAAGAGTCCTAGAGGAGGTAAATCTGGAATCCCAAGATCCCTCAGGTTCCTACGTAGCCTGTACACTTCTGCGCACAAGCAGTCTTCACATACTGATTGTTTAACTGATAATTGATCACTGGCTCTCCTTGCTCAGCATCAGGTTCCCATCAACCCCCAAGTTCCCGAGTAGCCCTAACTCCTACACTGTCGCTGGAAGCGAAGCGTTCGTAATTAATCCGATCAAAGAGCTTTGCCCAAGGAGTTAGAGGATCATCAACAAAGAAAATTTCCTATTTCTCCTCTTGCGTGACTCGAACTCAAGACCTCCTATAAAGGAGAGTCTTAAGTGAGGAGTTGAAACCATCTAAGTCACTCCTACTTGTCGAGTCATTAATATATTGTTTCCATGATTCAAACCTGTAACTTTCTGGTCACAAAGAAACAACTTTTACTAATTGAATTAACTTTTTTTTCTTCTAATTTTAAGAGCTTTAGAAGGATTGAGAACAAAGTTTATAATTTTGTAAGAAAAAATAATTAATAATTTCACAAAATTATATATAATATTTACTGATTTTATTTGAATTTTTAATAACTATAAATCATTGAAAAAAGTTAATTTAGTAGTTATTAGTGATTATTTGTATTTATTAATATCATTAACAATAAAAAATATTTTTTAAAAATAAAAAGATTTAGTAAGTATTAAGGACTATTAATTATGAACTATCTAATTGACCTTCCTTCTCCTAATTTGAAGAGATTGAGAACAAAATTTGTAATTTTGTAAGAAAACAGATTTAATTACACAAAAATTACATCATCATCATCATCATCATCATCACACTCAGTCCGAAATTCCGCAATAAAACAGGGTCTGATAATACGCAGCCTTACCCCTACATAATAGAGAGGCTGTTTCCGGTAAACCCACATGCAGATGTGACATGATGACGACGACGAATTTTCGTATAATTATTTAAGCTTATTTTAATATTTTCTAGTCACAGTTAATTATTTTTCAGAAAAATAATTAATGTCACAAATATTACATCTAAAATTTAAATGATTTTAATTGAATATTTTTGTATATTTATCGAATCTCATTTTAATACATGTTTTCTAGCAATGAGCCACAATATCTTAGAATGGCTTCTCCTACTTAGACTCACTCCTACTAATTTTTCAAGAATAAGAATAAGAATAAAATCTATAATATAATATTTTGTAAAAAGGTCTAATTTTTTAATGATTTGAATTTAATTTTTGGAAGCAATAAGTCATAAAGATTTGAGTGTTGCTATATATTGTCTACTAAGATCGACCCACTTGTTATGGTGATATAAAGAAGGCAATTATTAAAGCTAACTATATTGGATGACTATCTCCATCTTAAAGGTAAAGCTAAATTTAATTCATCTAAACTTGGAAAAAACGTGACACTTCCCAATTAGTTCTCACCTAATTCTAATCACATTCCTCTCCTCATTTTTATTATTTATATTAATATGACGCTTATATGACTCCATCTTTACGACCATCCACCATCTCAGTTACATATTATAAATACATATACCAGCATTGACATTTGGGTATATGTCAAAAGTTAGTAAAATTGGAATCTGACGTCATTAATTAGTAAATCCGATTTTTAAACATTTTTAAAAATTAAAATTTTCATTTAATAAATTAGACTGTAAATATAAATATAATAAAATTTATATCGAGTAAAATCTTTCTCGTCTGCTTCATTTGAATTTACTTTCTTTTTACGTCATTTTAAAATTAAGATTACGTATTATTGAATCTTCCCAATTTCACGTCTCTGACAGAATTTATTTGCTGTTATTGTTGATTATTTTAAGTATTTCTTTGATTAAAAAGGATAAGCATGATTAAGAGTGACTAAATTGCTGGCTCCAGGTTCTGCCGACTCTTGCAATGACGTATATAATATATAATACGTTCAAAAGGGAGTATGATGCTGTTTCATAAGATATTATTTATATATATATATATACCCTCTAAAAATCAGCCCTCAATTCGAAACTTCGAATTGCAGGCTGCAACTCGCTTGTATAAAGCCGAAATCGCTAGTAATTGCCGGTCAATCATATTGCAGTGAATTTGTTCCTGAGCTTTGTACACACCGCCCGTCCGTCACACTCTGGAAGCTGACGATGCCCAAAATCATTACCTTAACTGCAAGGAAGAGAATGTCAAAAGCAGGGTTAGTGACTGGAGTGAAGTCATAACAAGGTATATCGAATTAGTATAGCTATCCTTCTTTTGACGCAGCAATGCCACTTCAATCAGTATCGAAATGAAATCCTAGAGAATTTTTTTTTAGTTAGTAAATTAATTTTTTATACCAATTCTATCAAATTTTTTAATCAATCGCTTTAGCATTTTACGCACTAAATTTGTTTTAATAAATCACTAATTAATAGTTAAATGATTATATCACAACACCAACTATTATAATTGTATAGATTAAAGCTTTTCCTCAATTACATGAAAGCATTTCTAAATTAAACCAAATGCTATTAATACAATGCGGATGATAATTTAACACAAATAAATACTTCTTAAAACAAGAAAATTAGAGCTAGCACATATCTACACATGCCAAGTAAAGGAAAACAGAAGAATCAGAAAGTTGAAGAACATACAAGTTTCAGAAACATCATCTCATTTTTTGTTCACAGGGATGAACTTCTGACCGTCTTTCTTCAGCCATATTGTAGACCGAGTTCGCTTCACATGATCAGCAAAGATCCTATGCCTGTGATCAAGCAAAATGGAAGTCTGTTATACATTGCTGATAACCATAATTACACCGCAATCATTGTCAATCGCTCTTGTATCTTCGAAATGGAAAAATGGATCTCTGAGAGGTGTTTCCCGGATCCGAAAGAGAGTATAACGATCTGAATCACAAGATAGGCTCTTATAACTAACACATTCAGAAACTCACCTTTCATATTCGAGTTTTTGAGTGACAATTCCACTTAGTAATAGCTCTGAACTGTAAACAATGGCCCCTGGAAAGTTGACAGTGTTTAGATACTGTTCGTGGAATAAGTAAGGCAATATAATGCAAATATATATTTATACCTTTTTCAAGGAAAGGCACACATTCTTCATAATCTTCTTCACAAGATAATACAAGCAGATCATCCGGGACGGTGTCATCCTTCATAGATGATCTACCAACTCTTTCCACTGCCTGAGGAGCATTTCGAACAGACATTACCAGACCAAGCAATGAAGTTAAATTTTTTTTGCATCTTACAAATATGCAAGCAACCAATGTTCCAAAGTCCAAAATGGTGATTTAATTCACTTTGAATATGAACCGTAGTTGGAAAATTTTCATCAAAACAGAATGAACAGGAAGCAGCAAGTACCTGGCCCTGAACTGCTTTAACCAAACTTGAAACTATTTCTTTACTTGGTTTGGCATTACGGGTAATCAAAACTCTCTTACCCTGCAAACGTCTTGTTTTAGCAAAACGCCATGGAGAGGAAATTTAACCAATTCAACAAAACAAATCCTACCTGTAAAAGAGGATGTTGTCGCGCATGTGCCAACGACAGTGGCAAACTAAAGCCGAACTCCTTTTCCTTTTTCGTGTCTCTCAGAATGTATTTTTTCTCATCAATTAAATAGTTAGCATGACCAACATTCTCAAGCCATTGATGAGTCACAATAGGTTTGCCCAAAGCAATGGCTTCTAACATATTCCTTGTGCGAACAAATGTATCGGTTATGAAGTGAGTTGCATCCGTAATGGCGAGGGCTGTTGAAATCTTAAGCCGGTCCAGTATCTACATAATACAATAGAAGTAATATAAAGTTGAATCAGGTAAACAAATTATGAGAAACAGCTCATGAAAATAAGAGTACCTTTTTCTGCTGCTTAAGCACATCTTCATCCAAGTGGTGGCTAAACAGGACTCTTACACCAGTCAAATCCCTCCTCTTCCTCAATTCCTTTGGTGGAGAAATAGGTTCCAACTCAGTAGCATACAAGCTATTAAGTTCTCTCAGAAGGCAAGATCTTGAAAGTTTCTTCCTTGACTGATTACAATATCCATTGCCCACACAGATAGGTGAAGCTTCATTGATAGGTGTCACAGCATTAGCTGGAGAAGTGCACTTTGATTTCGAAATTGTAGTTCTATTCCCAGATATGTTACCAGATTTTATGTTTGCTGCGCTTTCAGGACATAGGGAGGCGTCTGTATCACTCCTATCAGCAAGTTTTGTCACTTTTGCTTTTCTTCTATCTTCAGAACGCTTATCACTCTTATAAGCAGACCCAAAGTTCAAACCAGCATCGCCTAGTTTATCTACATGTCCTGGTTCTTGACGGTTTTCAAGATTTTCATTTATGAGAGCCCTATTTTGGCAATCAGAGGCAGAAGATTGTGTTTTACTTTTCATATTCAAATCAGAAGTAGTACTACCACTTCCCTGTGGTCTTTTGTGTCCGCTGAGAATTTTGTCGAGGTTTCCTTGGTGACCAAATGGCTTGGATCCAGAATCCAACTTATCTTCCTTGCAACTAAACATATTTCGACGAGATCTTCTTCCTCTGGGGCTGGTGGTATTACTCGAGGTTATTAAATTTGGTCTGGGGCCGTTCTGTACTGCATGTAGTACAGAACCTGATTGTTTGTCAGAGTCTTCGGGCACATTTTCCACAGATTTCAAATGGGAAATAGCCAAGGACTGTCTGGTTCGACGAGCAATGGGAGTAGAAGTACCACCATTCTCTGTTAGGTGTCTTTTCTTTGCTAGGTGATCTCCTTTTTGAGCAGTTTCCTTGCATGCATCAGAATCAGGTGATAGGTTTCCAAGATCTCCTTCTGGCTTTCTGAACCCAATTATCTCAGATCGTCTTTCCTTGGAAATTTTGCTGCCATGTGTTCTGAAGTGTTTTCCAGCATCTGTTCTGGCCTTCTTCGATCTAGTCATTATTACATCTACATCACACAGCTTCCGAGCATTTTCAGGATCTTTACAATATGAAATTGAAGACTTTTCATTTAATGCAGCCCCAAGCCTCAACTTTCTCTTAGATTTCCTTGTTGAAACCCCATTAATGTTGCTGTTATCATGAACCTGCTTTTCTGGATGAGTACCATTGTCAGTTTTCCTTCCGGGAGATCCTTTTGCAGACTTGCTTTGGTTAGACAATCCCATATCAGTTGCATCTTCATGGCACATACCCTCCCCGTTAAATAACAGTTCCATGGCTTCAGCAGCCATCTGAGTATCACAACCCACGTCAGACATTGCTGGCATATTCTTCCTATTAAGAGTAGCTCCCATGGTTCCAGCTGAAGTATTGCCCTGAAACTGTTCATTAAGCTCATTAAGAAGAGTTCTTTTAACATCCATTTCAGTTCCTTGGGTTGTCTTGTCATATACTTTTGAGTTAGGCATCGACAATTCTGAAGCAGAATGA
Source organism: Erythroxylum mucronatum (assembly GCA_027563825.1). Taxonomy (NCBI): domain Eukaryota; kingdom Viridiplantae; phylum Streptophyta; class Magnoliopsida; order Malpighiales; family Erythroxylaceae; genus Erythroxylum; species Erythroxylum mucronatum. Next base: position 42,487,106 of record JAOSBP010000206.1, read on the forward strand.
ACTAATTTTTCATTTAGGGAAGATGAGTTCCCTTCCTTGTCTCTGCATCCACTGGGCTGAGTTTTATTGAGCTTTTGGGAATTTGAAAAAGATCTTTTTCCAAAGAATTCTTCCTTCCTCCTACAGAAGATATCTCCCCCACCCTCATCTTCAAGTTTGTCATCCCAGTCAAAGATCCTACCTTTTCCATTGGTGCCACTATCATTAGACTTCTTTGCCAAGACTTGAGGTCCTTTTGTAGTTGATATACAATTTGTTTTTCCCAAACTATTCTTTCCATGGTCAACCTCATTTTCAAACAGCTCTTTATTCTCTTCAATCAACTTCTGGACACAAGCAAGTGCATTGGCTTGTGACGATTCTCCAGGTTCTTGTGAGTCAAGGTAGCTTAATCCCGCCAACCCATCATTGCAAGTGGGAAACTCAAACACTTCTGTTCCTCCAATAGTATTCTCATTGATGGAAGGAGGTATTTCATTTTCAACATAATCACTAAAGAGGTTTCTCACTGTAGAACGACCAACCTTGCAAGTTCTACCATTCATTAGTCCCTTAGAATAACCGTTATAGTTTTCTATGTCACCTAACTGCTCAATTTCTTCACTGACTTTTCCTTTTGATCCATCATTTTCTAGAGGATCTTCCCCAAGAAACTGAATATTGCTTCCGAGGGAACAGGTCTCATTGTCAGTTCCCTTCAAAGTAGCATGGCGAGCTCCAAGACCAGATGCCCGCAAGGATGCTGTCCGAACTGAAGTAAACCTTGGGGCAGAACCTAAAAGTGAAGAACAATGTGAAGATTAGACAGCAAAGCTTCAAAATGATGTTACATGAATTAAAAAAATGACACTCTAGGTCAAAGGGATTGACCAAAAATAAATAACAAATTGATCACTGCAAAAGTGGGGAAACAACACATCAAATGTAATTGGATTCTCTAAATGTAGTTTGATAGCTTTCATTTCTAGTATGCAATATCATTTCTAGGCTTAAAATCTTTTCTTCGAGGTAAAGAATTGACGCACAGAACTTCAATTGTCATGACCTTATTTTATTGGAAACAAAGAAAAGAGTAAAAAGAATGAAAATCACATGATGATCAGTTATCAAGAACATAGGAAATCCAGGTTTGTATGTCAAGACTAGTAATGCCTTCAATCTATGTTGGACAGACATTTCATCACAAAAAATTGTTAAGTATCAATCCATGTGCAACTTGTGCTATTCTCCTTTCATTCCCTACCCAATCCTATTCATCGATTATTGACCAGTTAACCATTAGTTATATGAAACGAAAATCACAGATAAACAAGTTTCCTTCCAACTATGAAACTTGATTAAGCTCAAAACCTTCCGAACCACTAACCAGAAGCATGTTGTTCATCAGTCAAAGAATTATATTGCTTCCTTAACCCTTTCTGACCATGTTTAGTAGGAGTGTATTGAATGTCCTTTTTCTCCAGTGAATCACATAAGCTGCCTCTTCCCGATTCATCTTCAGAAAGTTCATCATGACAATCCAACACTTGAGTTCCTTTTGTTTCATTGCTATCACTATCGACAAGGAACTCATCTATCAGCTGCGTTTCCATAACTTCACGGAAATCTCCATCGTCCAATACCTGAGTTTCACATCCAAAATCCAATATCTGTGTTTCTATTGCATCTTCAATGGGGACAGTTTCATCATATGGCACAGTATCTTGTAACCAGTGGAACTCGTTAGCATCCATGCCTTCTTCACCAGCTGATTATGTTTACAAAAACAAATGTCAGCTCCACCAACCAAATACGACAAGAAAGAAAGTTTCAGTGACCAATAAAAATTCAGGACAATTCAAGCTTCTTCATATAAACACAACACAAGATCAAAGAAAACAACAACGAAACTATACTAAAAACTAATTCAAGAGGAAAAGATTAAAAAGAGACAATTAAAAGCCCCAATTTCAAACTATAATTGAGAGGTGGCGGCCATAAAAAGCTAAACTAACATCCCACCACACTACAGTAAAACCGAACTTTTTGTACCAAATCAAACCCCCAAGAGATCATTAAAAAAGGAACGAACTTTAAGTGTATAAGAACCCAATTCGAAGAAAAAAAGATAGCAAAAGAATAACTAAGGGAAAAAAAATACTTAGTTATTTTTTATTACCAAATCAAATCCCAGAAAGATCATTACAAAAGGAACGAACTTTAAGTGTATAACAACCCAATTCGAAGAAAAAAAAAAGCAGATGAATAACGAAGGGGAAAAAAAGCATGATACTAGAAAAAGAACACGGTAATGAAATCAGATAAGTGGAAAATCACCAGACTTGTCTTTGATTGGTTGAAATTTATCATCACCATCTCCAACAGAACCCATTGCAATTATTGCACAAAAAACTGAGAGAAGCGTGGAATCATTTACACTCTACAGTAAATATCAATTCTTTCTCGTTAAACCCAAGACAGAATCACTTGACATGAAAAAATCGGTCGCGTCAAAGAAGACGGGAAGGAGCAGGCTTAGGGGTAAGAAGGCCAGACGGTTTTTGGAGGGAAAATTGATGCAGAGTAGTGAGGTTGTTACAGTAACGAAGAAATTCTGTTTCAGTAGGAAAGTAAGCAAATGGGCATTTGGTCTAGTGGTATGATTCTCGCTTAGGGTGCGAGAGGTCCCGAGTTCAATTCTCGGAATGCCCC
>JAOSBP010000206.1:42510124-42538711 GCA_027563825.1 Erythroxylum mucronatum
TTACACAACATTGGTGAAGCTATGGCAACAATTGGATCTTTATGATCCTCACCAATGGATGTGCAATGAAGATTTGACTTGCTACAGGATGATTGTGGAAGGGGACGAGTGTATGAGTTTCTGTTGGGCTTAAACTCAGTTTATGATGATGTTCGTGGTAGAATCATGGCTACCAGTCCTCTTCTAACGGTCATGGAAGCAGTTAATCTTGTCAAGTGTGAAGAAAGTATGAGACAACTGATTCATGGGACGCTAAACAACAATGGGGTTCTTGAATCCTCAGTTATGGCTGCCAAAGGAACTACTGGATCAAAATCAAAGAAAAAATCAAGTAAGCTTTGGCGTGAACATTGTCAGAAAAATGGGCATACCAGGATACTTACTGGAAGATCCATGGCAAGCCGCCCAATCTGAAAAACAGAACCAGAACAGAGAGCAAAAGCTATGCAGTTGCTGGAAATGACAAGGTAGAAGGTGAAAATGTACCAGTAAGCGAGGAGGAGGTTGAGCTAATTGGAAAAATTCTGAGCAAGTATGATCTAAAAGCTAAAAAGGTTGTATCTACGAGTCATATGGTGAATACATGTAACACATGCACTGCCTTGGGTGTTAAAACCCCAAATTGTGGCATTTGGATTGTTGATTCAGAGGCAAATGACCATATGACCTGTAATAAATCTTTATTTGTTGATATTTTGTCTTGTCAAGGTCATAGAACTGTCAAGGTAACAAATGGACAAGTTCTTAAGGTTGAAGGAATAGGAACTATTATAATAGCTGATAAACTTGTCTTAACCGGTGTTCTTTATGTACCTGGTGTAGATTGCAACCTGTTGTCTGTGAAGAGACTTACTAAAGAGCATAATTGCAAAGCTAACTTTTATTCTAATGGGAGTGTTTTCCAAGATTTGGAGTCGGGGAAGAGAATTGGCAGTGCTGGCAAGTTTGCTGGATTATATTATATTGGCAGCTCGAATGAGACTAAAGCAAATGCTACTTTGTTGCACTTTGGAACTATAAGTTAGGCTACCCTAGTTTATCTTACATGAAACAATTATATCCAACTTTTTTCAATAAAAAGGATTCATATTTTCAGTGTGAATTTTGTCAACTCTCTAAACACACACAAAATTCCTACTTACCTCGTGCTTATGAACGCATTAAACCTTTTTCTATCATACGTAGTGATGTCTAGGGGGCCATCAAGGATTAAAACCAAGAAAAATGCCAAACGATTTGTAACTTTCATAGATGATCATACGAGATTGACTTGGGTATATCTCATAAGAGATAAAGCAGAAGCTTTTCAAATTTTTAAGGACTTCTACTCCATTATACTACATCAATTTCATGCAAAATTTCAGATTTTTAGAAGTGACAATGGGAAAGAATACCTAAGTCAAGCTTTTGACCAGTTTTTTATCACCAATGGTATTATACACTAAACTTCATGTGTCAATACACCACAACAAAATGGTGTATCTGAGAGAAAAAATAGGCATTTACTCGAGGTTGCAAGGTCTATTACGCTCACTACAAATGTTTCAAAACATTTTTGGGGAGTTTATTCTTACCTCTGTTTATCTAATAAATCAAATGCCTTAAAAAACATTAGGTTTCCTTACACCTTTACAAAAATTACTTGAAACCTATCCCTCGATTCCCTTTCTTAATCAACTACCTCACAAAGTGTTTGGTTGTGTTACTTTTGTTCACAATTACCATGGTGGAAAACTTGAACCCCGAGCTCATAAGTATATCTTTTTGGGCTGTTCTTCTACTCAAAAAGGTTACAAGTGTTTTTCTCCTACTCTCAACTAGTTCTTTGTGACAATAGATGTAACTTTTTTTGCAAATCAACCCTATTATCCAAAACCACCCACTCAGGGGGAGAATTGTGAGAGTCAATGGTTGTTTTCAGTAAATGATGGCACACCATACACACTATCCCAGAAAAATATACTCTCTCTTTCACCTTCTACACCTGACCTGAATCAAATCAGACCTGATACTTTCACTTCAGAGGTCACTCAACCCTTTGAGCTCACTGTAATAGATGATCCCAGGCCCCAACCAGATAAGAATTCCATTGAAAATGGTGAATGTGATAAGGAAAAGGATACCGAAACTAGGGTGGACAAACCAAAAAACTATACTAGATTTTACACAAGAAGGGAACAAAACAAGGAAATGAGCAGCAAGCAGCAAGTGAAATTGAACATGAGAAATCTATCATACTTTCTAAGTAAGGTCATGAATCAGAACCTACTACAAATTATGAGGAGTTGGGTTGGCCTATAGCACTAAGGAAGGGAGTAAGATCATGTACAAGGCATCTAGCCGACAATTTTGTCTCTTATAACAGGTTATCTTCACATTTTCAGATCTTTGTTGCTTAGTTATCTACTAAAAAATTACCTCGTAATTTTCAAGAGGCTGTCAAGGATCCCAAATGGAGGGAGGCAATAAATGATGAACTAAGTGTACTCAAGAAGAATCAGACTTGGGTGCAAAATAGACTTAGCACAAGGAAAACTGTGGTGGGATGCAAATGGGTGTTTACCATCAAATACAATTCTGATGGAAGTATTAACAGGCATAAGGCCAGACTTATGGCTAGGGGGTTTACACAGACACATGGGATTGACTAACAAGAAACATTTGCACCAGTAGCTAAACTCAATACAATTAAGATTCTATTGTCACTAGCTGCCAATCTAGACTGGCCCCTACATCAGCTTGATGCCAAAAATGCCTTCTTGAATGGTGATCTCGAAGAGGAGGTGTATATGGAGTTGCCACCTGGATTAGGAGGAAACAACCACCCTCAGAGAGTATGCAAACTTAAAAAGTATCTGTACGGCATGAAGCAGTCACCTAGAGCATGGTTTGGAAGATTTGCAAGAGCAATTAAGAATCTTAATTACTATCAATGCCAGGCTGATCACACCCTATTTATTCGGCATTTCACTAGTGGTAGGATAACTATCCTTATTATCTATGTTGAAGACATCGTCATTATAGGTGATGATTGGGAAGGTATACAGGAGCTGAAGAATTCTTTGGCTCAAGAATTCAAAATCAAAGATATGGGTAACTTGAGACATTTCCTTGGAATGAAGGTGACTAGATCTAGTAAAGGTATCTCAGTGTCTCAAAGGAAGTATACTCTCAATCTTTTAGAGAAAACTAGAATGCTAGGAGCAGAGCCAGCAAAAACACCTATGGAATCAACATATAAGTTTTAAAGACGATGGTACACCAGTGGACATAGGAAAGATATCAGAGACTAGTGGGAAAACTAATTTATTTATCTCATACTCGGCCAGATATCAGTTTTTCAGTCAGTGTGGTTAGTCAATTTATGAGCAATCCTCAAGAGGAACACGTGGAGGCAATGTTTAGAATCCTGAAGTACTTAAAATTAACACCTAGAAAGGGGTTGTTCTTTAAGAAAGGGAGAGTAAGGAGCATTGAAGTTTTCACAGATACTGATTGGGCCGGATCTATAACTGATAGAAGGTCCACAACAGGCTATTGCACCTTTGTAGGGGGCAGCTTGGTAACTTGGAGGAGCAAGAAGCAACCAGTGGTCAAGAAGCAGTGCCAAAGCAGAGTATAGTGCTTTGGCACTTGGAATATGTGAAGGAATATAGATCTAGAGGCTCCTAGCAAAACTACAAATCACAATTGAGCTCAAATGAAAGTGTGGGGTGATAACATGGCCACAATAGGGATTGCAAAGAACCCTATGCATCACGATAGAACCAAGCATGTGGAGATAAATCGTCATTTCATCAAAGAGAAAGTGGAATCTAGATTAATTGATCTTGCCTATGTGCCCACCAGCAGTCAAGTTGTAGATGTTTTTACCAAGGCACTTGCAAGAGTCAGATTTGAAGAACTTAGTTGCAAGTTGGGAATGATCAATATCTACTCACTAGCTTGAGGGGAGTGTCGGTGGGATATTATGACTAATATTCCTCTCAAGATATTATACAGCTGTAACTAGATTATATTGACATATCTAAATAATACACAACTTAACTAGTATTTGAAACCGCAATATAAAAACCACAAAACAAGGGGCAAAAAACAGCAAACCAATAGGCATGGGACTATGCCATTAGACTCAGTGAACAAAAGAACTGTTAAAGTTCAAAATTTATAGTTTCAGCAGCAAACCCTCAACTTCAATGATAATTCCCAAATTCTAGGAAGTCCCACACAAGTCAACAAAGTGAGGCATAGACAGACATTGAGGTAGGGGACTAAGATGAGAAAAGAATTATTAGCATAAGAATGTCCATACAGCCAATGCTGCTGCTGCTAATGATAAGGGCAATCATCAAAATTAATTTAGTTGCATCACCTGTGACATAGCAGATTGTATTTGCATACTGGATGTAACAATGGAATCATCCTTGGCCATTTCAAACCCAGGTGGAAGTTCTTTCCCATTATGATCTTCTGGGATTGATTCTGCCTTGGAAGATTCATCATGTGAAATTCTTGCACATGCTTCTGATAAGTTTGCTACTTTAGTGCACATATCTATACACAAACCCTCTGTATTTTCATTTCCAGGACGTAAGTTGACTGCAATTTGATCATTCTTCTGACTGATAGATTCAGAAGGGAAATTTTCTGGTGAAGACAAATATTCTTCTGCCTTGGAAACTACCTCACTACTTCCAACTCCAAAATGTAGTTCTGTTACAACATTTCCTTCAGTAACATCTTGAGGGTCAATCGAGGCAGTAACAAAATCTTTTGGAAAAGGCATTTTAGTTTCAGAATTGTCCACTTCCATGTTGCAACCCTCAGAATTATCAACCTCAACTCTTTTAATAGCCTGTGGCAGCTGCAAGAAACCTTGATCTTCCCGAACTAACTCTTTTGTAGTAGACTCAGAAGTGATCAACTGCACAGGCTCGGACACAAGATTCTTTTCATCTTTATTTCCAATAGACAAACCTTCTGATTTGCCTAATTCTGAAGCTATTTCTTGTGAACAGACAGCATTATAACTTGACATTATGTTATCCAAGCCATGATCAGGTCCAAGATTATTGATATTCTCAGAACCTTCTACAATAGCTTCACCAGTAAAAGCAGCGTCCTTAGATATGGTGGTGCATTCATCGGACCTCACACAATGTTCCCTTGCTTGCTTAACATCTTTTGAATGATCAAAACCAATTGATGTTGGTGTCTGCATGAGGTTCTTGCCCAAAGCATCAGAAGTTTCTTTCGTTTCCAATAACTCTACAGAGTCCCCAACCATAGCAGGTCCTGGGCAACTTTTGATCCACTCAGCACCTAGGATTTCAAGAGGCAGATTATCAACCAATGCTTCCTTTGAAGATCCACTACAGTTTCCAGAAGCAATCTCAACCACATTACAACTACCAGAACTTGGCTGATCCACAGTAGGAGAAATAATCATCCCCATCTCAGCATGACAAACAACCGCATCAGGTTTCACAGAAGTAGTAGGAGCTTCAACACTTGAAACAAGTAAAGCAGATGGGAATGATGTACTTAGGGAAGCTTCTTTTTCATTTTCCAAATTGCTCTTGATAGGACTGTTTGTAGTTGTATCAGACAGTGTCCCTCTCAGATTACCACCAACTTCATCATCTTTATTAGAAATTGAATACCCCATCTCATGATTAACAACTTTAATGGCTGAAGATTTCAGAGACCCATTTGCAGAGTCATCCAGTTTCATTTCAGGAAGCTCTTCCACAGATTTAGATTGCACATTTGAGCCATCCTCATTGATGAATGCACGTGCATCAGGAGCAGGGAGATCAAAAGGATCTCTACAAGATGAAGCATCTTTTGTTTGACCAGTACTCAATAGATTTGATTGAGGAACCTCCATAAATGTTGTAGGGTTTTGCTGTGAAGCCTCTGCCGAAGCTGCCAGAATTTCAGATGCACCGTCTGTTGTCTTGATTTCCAGCTTCAAGCCATCCTTTTCTGGACTAGAATCATTCTTCAAAGTAGAAGAATCGTTCCTTTCCATTCCAAAACCAACTTTAGACACAGATTGTGGAGAATTCTCACTTGAAATTTCTTTAACTTGAGCTTCTCTTTCCAAAGTTGGTATGGTTGAATGAGTTACATCCTCTGAGATTTGGTTTTTCACCACCTCCACATCTGTCTTGCTTGATACAGGTACAGCAGGAGCACTTTTACTTTCATTCTTACAAGGGTCAACAATTTTGGTTTTTGGTGAGCAAGACTCAGAGAAGATCTCCTTCATCACTCGAGCAACATCAGTAACATCAGCAGTCTGAATTCGTCCGAAGACCGGAATTCCACTAGTATCTTTTCTTTTTGGATCTTGACCAATGATGCCACTAGGTAAATTGACTTCCTGGAATTTTTTTGGAGAAAAATCAAATATTTGTCAGATGTAATAGTTGAATTCTTCCACACATGGAAAACATGATACTGGATGTACACACAACATACCTATCCATAACGTAATATAAACAAATTAATATACCTGAGGAAGATTTATCGTTTCTTTTGGTTCGTTATCTTGCTTAATTTTCAGGGACACAGCCTTGTTTACTGGAAAATCTCTCGGATTACTATGTAGATCCTGACTAACTGAAGTATCGACAGCAGTTGAAACAGGACCTTGTTTTTTCCCTCGACGCCTAGGTGCTTCTGCTCTATTTGCACCCTTCCGACCTTGCCTTTTGACTTGAACTGCATCTGGAAGGGTAGATTGTGGGGCAGGAGTGAGCGAAATAGAGCTAGATTGTGGGGCAGTTGTAAGTGAAGTATAAGACATAATTGGCTGCAAGTTGGGAGCAATCTTTGCAGAAGGATGATTTTCAGTCCTTCCAACAGTTTCAGCAGCAGCAGAGTCGGGCAATGATTCAATAACTGGACCAAGAACTGCAGATGTTTTACTCAACGAGCTTTGGTTCTCAGCCTCTGCCACAGAGGTCTTATTTATTGAGGGTGAAGTCAGGCCAACTCCACTTTCATCTTGAGAAAGTTCGCCCAATTTAGTTTCCGGCAGGCTACTTTCTACTGAAACTTCTTTTGTGACAGAAGCTACATTATAATTAGCAGTAACTTGAATTCCATCTGCACCATATAAAAAATAATATTTACATTGGGCTAGAACAATACCAGTTTCTACATGACATAAATGCACATCTCCTACCTGTAGACCTGGCAGCACCTTCAGGAATGGTTGATAGGCTGATTACTTCTAGGTGTGGAATAACTTCACCTGATTCTCCAGTTGATTTTTTATCATGAGCTGCAGTACTGGATGCATCCTCCTGGTTTACATTTCTCAGTTCCTGAATATTGCTTCCCTGGTTGCCTCTAGTAGCGATGGCTTTACTACCTAATGAGTCACTAGATTTAATCTGCGAGAGTGGACTTGAATTTGAAGGCTCAGATGATGCTTCCAGAACAGAAGGTGACACCAAAACTTGCTTCCTACCACGACGCCGTGGTGCTCCTGTTCCACTTTGGTTACTCACATTTTGCACTTTCACGCATGGAGAAACAGTAGGGGAAGGTGAAGATGACTGTAAGGGAGAAGATACAGAAGGGTTTAACTGAGAACCCACCGTAATCGCTGACTCGTTTTTAGCAGCTCCTCCAACACCTTCTACAGCAGAACTGTCAGGTAGATTACCAAGACTAGAAGGGACAGAAGCACTAGAAACATTTCCTGTGGGGCCAATGAGTGCTGTACTGACAGATGTACTTTGTGATTGTTCATTCTTTTTTGAATCAGGAACAGATAAATTCTGCTGACTAGGCAACAGCGCTTCCTGTTTCTTTCCCCTCCGACGAGGTGCTTGTACTCCACTCTGAGATTTCCTACCTCGTCCCTTTGACTGCACTGTTACAGGACATGCAAGGATAGGTTGAGGAGCTGATGCAACAAAAACTGAAGGGGTGGGAAGTTGAGGGTTTGAAGAAATCTCTACACCAGATTGCTGTGGGGCTTCACCGCTATTTCCTACTAAATTAGAAGAACCAGGAGAAGGATCAGGAGTACAAGTTTTTGAAGTGGAGTCAATTACTGTCGGTAAGCCCAAATCAACTTTGCCTGCCTCAGAAGGAACCAGAAGTGTCGGAGTATTTGGAGATTTATCTAAAGCTACCCTTCTTGGCCTTCCACGTCCCCTCTTTTGTGGTGGTGTTACCTCTTTGCTTTGCTCAATAGGTTGAGGCTCTCTAGATTGTGGTGGAGGGAATGGTGCCAAAGGTTCAGTGATACTAATGGCATTCCCAGATTCTGTAGCATCTTTAGGCAAATTCCTCTCTACTGTTTCTTCCTTAACCTTTGGAGAATCAGGAGAGTCAACTTGACATATCTTCTCAAATTCCTCTTCAGTCCATTGCTCTTCATAGGATCGCACCTGAGTAAGTCAGATTCCACAATAAAAGTAAGAAAAAATCATAATAGCGCATGAGACGTATGATTTTCCTATAATAATAAGTATCAACACACCTCTCTTGCCCGCTTGCCCCTTCCATAGTGCTGGGTGTCAAGGTTGCCAAGGTATCGGTCCGTTCTTTTCACTCCTACATTAGATACTACTGGAGTCTTGGGTGCATCATATAACTTCATAGCCTCATACAATGCTTTCAAGTCATCATCCGTTACAAGGCGAGAAGGCAAAGGAGGTAAAGGATCAGAAGTATGTATGCACTGTATCAATAACAAATTTTTCCATGTTGCCTGCAGGTTTATGAGATTAAGTAAGCAATTTTTTGAGTTGTGAAGAGCTATAAACACAAGCAAATTTACAAATACCATCTCCCCTTCTCGCCTTTGCTTATCAACTGACTCAAATATATCAATCTCTGACTCACTGCAAACATAGAAATAAAATCATGAAAAGTTAGACCTAATCGAGATGATCTAACCTCAGACCAAAATATCAATATTGAGTAAAAATAGAACTAAACCAGGATACCAAACAAAAGGTATCATAGATATGAAACATGTTTCTCAAACAATCAAAAACCAAAATAATTCCTAGCGCTTTCAGAAGAAAGAGGCTGCAGTTAACAGCTAAGCTATTCCAATTACATAGGAGTTCCTTCTTTGGTAACAACTAATGAATCTAGAGAGGAAGTAGTGCTTGTCTTCATCAGTACTTTTACCTTTAGTGGCAGACAGTAGTCCTTTGAATATGACAATATTCTTAATTTTGCCTATCTGGGATTGAAGTTAACAGTTAAAGAATCGAGAGTGGAACAATTTTTTACTGTTTCAGTTCTTGAATTTGTTTGTAATCCTTTCAAAATGACAACATTCTTAATTTTGCTTATCAACATTCTTACTTTTGCCTATCTGGTTTCAAACTTGGGGGATAAAGGAAACAGTTGCTTGCTGATAATCAAGCCAATTAAGCTAATGTTCTTACCACCAATGTAGATTCCAATTTAAACCAACAATGAAGGTCAGAAAAAGTTTCACTTATTCTTGAAGCAACATCTGATTTGCAAGTATTTACTGACCATACCGAAAGAGAGATAAAGGTAACAGATGCATGCTAATGACTAAGCCAATTAAACTCATGTCCTCACCACCAAAGTAGATTCCAATTTAGAACTAGAACAAGAGTCTGAAAAGGTTTGACCTAATCTTGAAGAAACACTATGCACCAGCTCCATCATGGTGTTTTACAATTTTGAGATTTACCAACTGAACCATCACTTTTAACTTAGCTTCTAAAAATTTGAGAATAAGAGCTACTAGAACCCCCTAATTATGTCAAAGTAAAAGGACTGGCAAATATATCACTAGAATGAAACAAATTTCACCTGCGGGCCAAGATATCATTGAGACCATCATCATCCAATACAGGGGCAGCTTCCTCTTTCTTAGATTCTCGCAGCAGTGATTCCAGATATTCTCTTCGATCTTCTGCACTGTTAGATGTCACAGGACAATTATCCAGGGCATTAGCCAGATCACTTCAAGAGGGCTTTCTATCTATGCAGGAAAAAAAATTACAAAACAGATATCCCAATTCACCTAGTATTGTTGTCAAAGAAACCAGCAGTAATACTCTGATTAGCAACTCCCAATTTATGCTCAGCTGCTGCTCTCACTTGTTCTTCAACAGTTTGGACCTTATGACAAATGATAAATTCCAGAATAAGTGAAAAGAATAATTTGGAAAAAAATATTCAGGGATCAACGTAAAAGATGTCACATGAGAATAACTTCTAAGCCAATACAGCCTGCATCTCCAACTCCACAAGAAAGGTCATCATAGAAACATCCTGGGCCATGGTTCCTTTAAAATATGCCATGTCAATTCGTAGATTATGATTTGTCATTTACATATCAGATGAACATAATAGATTGGATATCTTGTGGATTCAGATTGTGTAAAGGTGTGGAAGATTCAAAAATGAAAAGAAAAGAAAAGACCTTTAACATTTAAAGCCATGAGATGCATCTCAAGTTGAAGCTTCAACTCTTCTACATGAACTTGACAAAATAAGGATCCCAAAAATATCCACACACAAAAAAATGGACAACACAAAAAAGATAGCTCTTCCACTTTAAAGCCTCTAGAACAAATATGATGCTACAAGTTTCAAAAGCACAAACAAGAAGCCCTCCACCTCCATTCTAAAAAAGAAAAATATCATTTTGGACCAAATGAAGGGAAGCAAAAAAAAGGATTAAAGAACTGCTACTTAGCAAAATTTACAATTTATTAGCTTTCACTTGAACTGAAACAGCAAAACTTAATGGGGCAGATTTTCCAGATGCCCAATCTTTCAGCAAGGGCACATACGATGCCATATGTCAAACCACCGCTTGAAATTCCAGACTTTTACTCTGTTATGGGTCCGTGCTTGGGATCGAGTCCAAGGATGATTCCCAAGAAAGTTAATCTCTTCCCCCTTATTTACATTGGTTCCCTTCCTTGCAGAACCTATTTTTGGTGATGAAAAACTGGCAGCACTTGTCAAGGACAAGGTCTGCCAAGATTAGGCTAAATTACTCTAATCCTAATTAGCTAATTTTTATGATAACTTCTTCCTTATTTTTATTGCATAACATAATAGCCTTATATAGGCAAAAAAAAACATAAAAGTTCCACCTAAACTAGGACTCCTAGAAAGACTCCTATTCAAGCTGTTTTAGGACTCTTAGAAAGACTCCTATTCGAGCTGTTTTTATTAACATAACTATAACAGAAACTAGTGCAGAAATAATAGACTCCTACTCCTAATAAAACACTCCTTTAATAGACTACTAATAAAACACTCCTCTTGGCAGGTAGTAGTTTCTTCCCACAATGCATCCATATCATACTCATGGTACTGATCATATAAAATTTACATGCTAACAAAGTCTAACTACAAATGGAATCTAAGGCCATCATTTCTACCTTCAGAAGCCCCAGAAGATAATGTAGGTGGGGAAAGTACTTACCGTTTCAAATCGAAGAACAAGCACATCCCTCTTCTGACCAATCCTGTGAGCCCTTGCTTGTGCTTGAAGATCCACCTGACAAATAACGAAGGGTTTAATCAGCTTTAGGATTAGCTACGAAGACTAAGAAATCCAGAGCAATGATCAAGCGTATAACCTGAGGATTCCAGTCAGTGTCGAATATAATCACAGTATCAGCAGCCTGAAGATTCACGCCAACACCACCAGCTCGAATGCTAAAACAATATAATTAACTATCACACTTATGGACATTAATTTTTAGGCAACATTAGGAACATAGAATCTAACAAAAGCACAGGTACACTTGAAATTCATTATTATGATTGTTAACATTGCACATTTTTTCTACAAGATTGAAAGAACGATACACAAAAAGTTTTCCAATATTAAAGAATAAAATTTAACATTAGTCACTAGTTTTCACTGAACATTTAACTTCAAGCATCTTTCCTTTCTATTCAAATCAAACAGACTCCAGTAAAACCTTACAAAAGCAGTAACGTGATTTTGTTAAGCAGATTTGCAGAAGGATTACCTAAGTAAAAATATGAAATAGGGTGAATCTGGTCGGTTAAACTGTTCAATAAGAGCTCCACGATCACCACCACATGTATGACCATCCAAACGTAGGTACCGATACTTTTTCCAAGAAAGATATTCCTCCATGACGTCAAGCAACCTAGTCATCGTGGAAAAGAAAAGAACCTGCAGGGCTCCAGTTTAAGTGCTAAATCCTCAAAAAATAGAATAACTACAAAAAAAAAGTTGAAAATATACAAAAAAAGGTTCACATTCAGATGAAAAGAAAACATAGATAGCCATAATATGCATTTCAATTCAATTAAAACGGATATAAAAATAAAAAAAAAAGTGTCTTAAACTAAGTATATGAAGGTGAATAGCATGAGCGCAGGACTATTTCAAAAGAAACAGTAAAACATTTTTGAAACAGTACCATCTTTAGGGAGGAAACAGTACGTTGTTGGCTCACCAGAGTTTTTCTTAACAAGCAAAAGAATAAAGACTGTACACTAAGAATTTAATGGAAATATTATCAAGATTAAAGCAATACACTGTAACAACAATAAAGTTTCCAAGCAGTCACCAAATGCATTCACATTCAATTACTGTATATTGTATGCTAAGAATGCACCAAACTCATTGAAGATGTCCATACCCGGTGGTCTGTTGCCTTTAGTTTGGGTAGTAATCTGTCTAACATTTCAAGCTTCCCACAAAGTCTAATAATTGGTGGTAGAAAATGTTTTGGTATCAAGTTATCAACCTACAAAAGGCAATCAAATATCAGGGCCAAATTTAAAGTACCAAAAAAGAAATAAAGCATAACATGAAGCTTATCACATTCACATCAACTCCAAAAAGGGATTAACTGAAGAAGGAATAACAGACAGATTGAAACTGAAATCTCTAAGAAATTATACGGCTTCTTTATCTTCACTGTTATTCTAAACACAAAAACTCCAACTGAAGAATAGAAATTTGGAAAAGAGCATGCCTCCTCTGCATGAAGCTGGCTAAGATATGGATGATTGCAAATGTTGCGAAGCTCCATAACTGAATTGTGCACTGATCGGGCCTGCAAAAATGTCAGTCTTCTAAAGTCAAAATGCAGTGTTGCATATACAATAGTTTCAGCTCTCCATTAAAGAAACAGAACAGTGAGAATATCATGAATTGAAGGAAACCTTTGAATTCCCAATTGACCCTAGATTTTCTTCCACCCTCTTCATCAAAAGCTTCTGATAAGCAGAAGCCTCACATCTTATAAGTCTCTCAATCTTTTCAGGGAGTTCATTCTCAACCTACAAAAGGAATTAGAGAAATCAAGCATTTAAATTCCACAATTTCAGAGACAGATTGCAAAAGGAAAACAAAAGTTAAAGCTAAAAACAATTTGTTAACATTCACTTAATACTGGGAAAATAGTTTTTGGCCATTAGTAGCCCTTTATTGAAGGGACTTTTCCACAGATTTATGCATTCACATCACAGAGCATGCACAAAAACACCAAAGCAAATAATCACAACAAACTGCCAATCATTATAAGGACCTTATGTTTCAGTCTTCGCAGTACAAATGGTCGAAGAACTTGGTGAAGTCGATTAATGATCAACAAATTCTCCTCCTCTGATAGCAAGGCCTTGATGAAAAAAGAGAGCAAGAAGAAAATAAGAACTTCCATTATCAAGAAAAAATTGACAGATATAAAAAGAAAAAAATCAAAAGAATGCCAGGAGCATAAAAAGTGCAATGACTTACTTCTTCAGCTGAACTATCACCGTTACTCTCAAAGGGTTTGTTGAACCACTGAGAGAAGTCCTCTGATGAATTAAATATATTAGGCAACAAGAAGTTAAGCAGAGCCCACAACTCCTCAAGATTATTCTACATTTGAGAAAAAGAAAATGGATGTCAAGTTTATAAGAAGTGAAAACTGAGATGAGTAATCCATGTGGCTAGGAAAATGTTTATCCTAGACGGCATGCAAAACATAAAAGTTATATACGAGAATATAAGATCAAATACAAGGTTTCCATTTATTTACCTGTAAAGGAGTTCCAGTTAATAGCAACCTGTGAGAGCTCTGATAATGCTTCAGGTCAGCATTCAATTTGCAAGAGGCATTCTTTATACGATGACCTTCATCAATTATAATATAATGCCAATGTATCTTGCTCAGTTTTGGCCTATCATGCTTGTTCATCAAATACTCATACGTAGTTAAAAGGACATTGAATTTCTGGTGCACAATCTGTTCCCTGAAATGAACATGGACAACAGTTATGCATTGAACACAACTTTAAAGTAAAGGGAAGAAGGGTTGCCTTGCAATTACTTAAATAGCCTACGCCTTTCCTCAGGAGGCCCAGAATACACAATCTTTTGTACTCCAGGGGCCCAAAAATTGATTTCTGACTCCCATCCGGGTAAAACTGAAGAAGGTACAACCACCAGGAAAGGACCTCTATCATTTTTTGTTTCCATCAGATAACATATGAGAGAAATAACCTTCCAAAAAAGAGAACAAAAAGAAAAAAATAAGTCAGGTCTCAAACTTCCAGTCTGAAACAATAGTACAAGTAATAGACTGGACTCCAAATATTTTTCCTGAATACCTGTACAGTTTTCCCAAGTCCCATTTCATCAGCAAGAATGCCATTCACATGATTGTTGTACAATGAAACTAGCCATCTTAATCCATTCATTTGATACCTGAAGGACACATACCCACAGTCGTTTAAGAAATTTTTGAACTGGAAAGCATTCATGTTTACACTGAGGAGGAAAATAAAAGATCAAATTCCATCCTGAAATCGAACATAACCGCATCAGCAAGATCCCAGGACACAAGGATGTCTTAGAATCACACGAATGACATACTCGGAAAAACTAAAAATAAGTAACTGCAAGCTCCACTTACTCCCTTAATTTTCCACCCTGAAGACAATTTGGCTGCTCTGTGATGCTCTCCTTTATACTGAATAAAATAAAAAATGTCATATAAATTGTGACAGCTGAGAAGAAAACATGATTTTGAGAAACACCTAGGCAGCTTTGAGGTAAACATTTGATGAGGCTGAATAATGCACCACTACGCATATACAACCACTACGTAAATAGAACAACTTTCCTTCCTTGCACATGAAACAGACAAAGTAAAGGAATATTCCAGAAGCCAACAGCACACTTCTAGTCAAGCATACAAACTTGTACCCCATGAAACAAATATCTTCTTCATCAAAAAAGAAGTAAATTAATGATAAAACATCAAAGAGACAATAAAGAAGTAAAGTTGATACCTGTGGGCCATCATATAGTATTTTTCATTGCTCTCCATATAATGCTGCATAGTGAAACAATGACAGAGGAATGAGCCAAACATTCCAAAGCAAACTTGAGACAGCGCACAGAGAGGAAACTTGCCTTTGCCTGATCGCTTTCATCTTCATTCTCAAAAGCAGTCTCATTCTTCTCAAAAACAGCTCCAGGTCCAATTTGTGTCTCATCCATATCATTTTCGAAGTCATTTGCCATAGCCTTTGCCTCCTGAAGTTTGGACCCCACTTTTTGAAGGTACTTCTCAGTTTCTTTGAGCAGTTGCTTTACCCGATCAGATTTTGCATCCTATACCATTGACAGGAATTTTCATAAATTTGAGGCAACAAAGCAACATGGATTCAAATCAGTAAATTCTAATGAAACAATAACCACAATCTAACCTGCACCATTCGCAAATACCCCTCCACATCGTTTATTTTTAACAAATTAATCTTTTCACGCTGAATTCTGTCAATTTTCTCGCGATGAATACGCTCCTTTCTCTTATGGAACTCCTTGACATACCTGTTGAAGCCCTTCCAACGTTCTCTCTTAATCTTAAACACATCATCCAGTCTTTCCCTAAATGAGGTTAACAACAAATCAAACAAAAAGCAGAGAACTATAGAAGTTTAAAGATTGCAGATAAATCAATGAATATATAAAGAGAAAGAGAGCTAGATAAGACATACTTATGAACTTCTATCTCAGCAAAGAACTCCTTTTGTCTCTCACGAATCCTCTTTTGTCGTTCCTCTCTCATTTTCTGCTCATATTTTTCAAGTTGTTTTACCCTTCTACCATGTTTATGTTTTTTACATGACCTCAAGCGCTCCACATCAGAACTGATTGGCTTGAAAAAGTCATTCAGAAAATCACTGTCCAAGATCACAGAAAAGTTGGTGTAAGAAAAACATACAATTTGGATTAAGAAATTAGCAAACTTGATCCAGAAAGACATTTCAGTCTGGGACGGAATTCTGGAGAAAGATCATTTCTTAAATGATGGAAAATCACCTCCGAAGTCGGCGCTGAAGCTCTAATAATTGCAGCTTTTTCAGTTCAATGACACTTTTGGTTTTGGCAGAAATATCTTCAGATGAGTTCACTGCTTCCTGCATGACATATATAAAGATCTTAAAATGATGGCACAAAATACAACACATGGGAAAATATTTCTCCATATCCGACACATATTTTGCATTAAATTTCTGATAAAGGAACAACTTCCAACATAGGTTGTTCGTAGATTAATCAAGAAGAGATGAACAGAAATATGATTTAACACGTAATTTTCAGGCTAGCACTAACTCTCTCTAAGGCCATTTGATTTCATCAAGTTGTTAATATTTTTGAACAGTAATTGGCCCAAATGATAGGAGGAAAGGGAAAGAAGGGCACAAAAGACGATTAATTGGCGATGGCAAACAAGAAAACAGAGCATCAAACAAACAAGGAAGGAATTTCAAAACAAACCTTTAACTTCTCAAAGCAAGTGGCGATCCTTTGTTTTTTCCTTTTTTGTTTAAGAAGCCAAGCTTGCTCAACTCGAAGTTTCTTTTTTTGGTGATCCATTATCCATTTCTCTGACATGGTGTACTTTGGAGAAGGAGGAGACTCATTAGAAGCTGACCTATCCTCATCATCTTCTTCCAATGAGGATATGCCATTCCTCACTTTATCATCAAGGGGCATAGCGTTGCATCCATGTGAAGCATATCCTGTTTGAAATTCAGTACATTTCAGATCATATAAACTAATGAACGCAAGTAATCGAAGTAATTTGAAAGCTGGTGCTAATGGTTTAGTTTCTTTTGGAGAAAGTATTACTGCTCTGAGAAATGAGCTTTATCAATCATCACAGTGACATCCTTTTACTTGAGATGGCAACTGTCCATTTCTGAGGTAAGTGGGTTATCCCAGAATGGTACTGGAATATAAAAAGAAATGAGCAGCAATTAGGTCACCTGAAGCAGCATTGCTATCAAGACTTTGAAATTGACTAGAGATGTTATCCTTTTTGTCTGCCACCAATCCATGCTGAGTAACAGTTGATGGTAAGAATCCATGGGGAACCTCGTCATGACTACCAATTCCCATCCAATTCATTGTCTCGGGATTCACCTGCTTATTTATACTCTTTGAAGAAGAGGCAAGATAAGCTGTTCCAACTTGATGGCCATTCTCCGCATCATTCATAGCACTAGCAACAGTCAAGTCACCCCTTGTATTGGCAGACTCAGGCTGTCTCAAAGCAGTAAGTGAGAATGCCTGTGATTCCAACATTTCCTGGCCCTGCATTTCAGCCTCCAGTTTCCTTGCTGCCATTTGATGTTTCCTATCATCTGCGGATAGATCAGATTGTGGACCACTTTTATCCTCAGTTGACTTCAATCTATCCGCTTCTTTCGTTAAAAAGTTGGTATCCAGAAATCTTCCGCTAGATGAGGCACCTGGAGGTAAACTGACAGTGTCCCTTACATTATTAGGCCTTCCAAATGACATTGTTTCTCGAGCATTGGTTGGATCATTAGATGATTGCGCCTTTCCTTTATGATCAACCAGCTCTTTGTGAGGGCCATCTGAACCATCACCTA
The DNA here is from genome assembly GCA_027563825.1 of Erythroxylum mucronatum. Lineage (NCBI taxonomy): Eukaryota > Viridiplantae > Streptophyta > Magnoliopsida > Malpighiales > Erythroxylaceae > Erythroxylum > Erythroxylum mucronatum. The sequence goes on from JAOSBP010000206.1 coordinate 42,528,044, forward strand.
AAAGTCACCAAGTACAAAGACGGAAAATGATAAGAATAGAAGTAAGTCTTCTACAAATTGAAGCCAAATTCAGATCAAGATAGAGTTGATCATGATCCACGAGCAAAGATCAAGGAGGACTTTCACAGGTTCTCAAATTAGGACTAGGAGCTCAGGCCTAGCCCTGTCCCGCTACAGCTCACTAGAAATTGGTAACCTGGTTTGGGATGGGAAAGTGAAGGACCCAAGCCTAAGTTAAGATCCATTCAGTCGGGAATGAGTTCTTGTTTCCAATTGAATCAATTATGTTAACATGAAAAACAATTTTACGTTTCAGAAATTTACTGTTGCTTATTACAATTACAACTTCAAAAAATAACATATGGAGCATCACATACTAACATACTAATGTATGAAGCCTCAAATATTATATACAAACAGTAAGAAAAAGGTATCAGATATCCTAAATGCCTAAAAAATCTCTATATAACCAGACAGTTGGAGAAAAATGTGTTGAACTTAATATGTATGTATATGTACATAAAGTAGAGAGAGGTCAAGCAAGAGAAAAAAGAATGAAATGAATGTTTGCAGAGGGGCCAAGTTTTAATCGAATTTGAGGGGTTCTTGACTAGCCTAAAATTCAAGAGGTCTCACTATTTTGACAATGCCATACTAACTCACACACACCCGAGATATGCTGTCAAGCCCTGCTGACAATCAAACCGACCAAAATGATGAGTCAATAATAAGCTTTGGTCCAGAAATATTACCATCTTTAGGGAAGATATTCCCCAAGGCTATTTCAAGATGCAGTTTCTTCGGAATCAAATTATTTCTGCAACACATTATTTCATAACAATTAAAAAAATCAACCAAGAACATCATAGGTTACAACAATATGTTGGATGACCAGGGAAAGTAAAAGTTCAACAACTAGATCTATCACCTGAATGCCAAAAAGACGAGGCACTGCGCTCTGAGCTGTTTCAACTGTTGCTCTTTAAAAGGCATTCCCGATGATACAGGACCCTGGGAAGCAGGAGATTTCCCAACATCTCTAGGAGCTGTCATTCTACCACCCTTGTGTAAATGAATAACAGATGTGTAAAAATACAAGGAGCTTGAAATGCAAATAAGCACAGCATTCAAAACATTGATAAAAATTAGGAACAAGAACATGAGAAGATGTCGGTGGACCCCTTTTAAAATTGAAGCAGCAAAGACAACTTGGAATTAATACATGAGGACAACACAGAAAGCAAATTTTCTTTACAATAATTTATTTTTGGTTTTTCTGCTCACCTTCCAGATTATTTTTAATCCTGTAGAGGTAAGATATGACCAGTGCTTCGGCATCAAAATTTAAACAACATAGCTCCACTCTCTCAGTCAAAAATAATTAAGAGAACGTTGTAACTTATAAGCTGATGCTGAAGATATTAAACCCTCTAGGGTCTTTAAGAAGAAATTGTGGGTGATTTCAAGAAAGGGCCATCAGATACCAGCACCTTAACTTGATAGAGGAATCCTCCAGCCATCTCTAAATTCTAGAATTCAAGTATCTATAGCAAGCCAGAGTGCTCATAGTTATAATTTACAGATTAGTAACATGTAACATCCCTCTGTGTTATAAAATTTCCAAAAAAAAAAAGCTAGTATCTTGGGTATAGATATGGGCAAGCTATGGTATTAATATCAAACTTCACAGCATAGAAGCATGTTTTAACTCCTTTTTCTGGTGACAAACCACAGGGAGCCTTCAAACTTCTTTCAAGAAATTTTACCCATTAAATCTGCACTCCAAGAGACGTACTGTATCTAGTCTTTATGTTCTTTTCCTCAATATTTTTGTTTCCTATTGAGCTACAGCCTAAGATGAATTTTAATACATGTTCAAAATGACAGGTATTTTATTAACCAGCCGCTCAAAATGCCCAAATCATTATCCCCACCTTTAAGAGCCAAAATTGGTCAGTCTTTAAACAACCAACAGTTCGAATTCAGAAAACTGTAGCATTGTTATGAGTATGACATCAGATTAATCAAATTGGCTAAAGTAGCATCTTCAGATATGTGAGACCCATCCATCTATTATGAAGAAGTAAAAAGCAAAAAGAAACACCAATGTTAACTTTGATGATTCATTATTAAGCTGTCACTATGTTCAAAACAACAATGTAACTGAAGATATCCCCTTTTACCATAGTAATCGTACCTGAAATTTTGTATCCATAACTGTATTTGAACATCCACCATCAATTTCTAAAACCTTTCCTGTAGAAAGTGATGTTGTCAAGTCATCCACCCTATTCGCAGGAAAAGGGTGAGCTTCTAATGCCTTTTCACTGGTCACTTTTGCTAATCCTATGTCTCCCATAGGGTATGGAGTGGAAGAGATACCTCCATGAACCTTGCTAAAAGCACCTAAAACATAAACAGTACCAAGGACAAGATCTTTAATTATAGATAACCTTTAGAAAAAAAGCTCAGACCAGAAATTTAGAGTATAATAGCAAAACCAATCATTTGAATGGATGCACAAAAAGAGTTCTCATTCCAGCATCTATACTGCGGACGAAAAAGTAAATGAAATGATCACAACTACCCCTAGAGCTTGTAATTAAACTCAAACAACGTATCTAAGTTCATACTAAAGACGTCCACCTGCCCAGAAATAAGAACCAAAAACAGTTTTATAATTACTAAAGCGTAGTAAGTTTATTCGGTTCTTACCTGATCCAAGAGGTGCAGTTGCTGACAGCTGCATCGGAATTTCAGCTGTCATATTACCAGAAACAGTATTAGAAGAAGAGAACCTGGGAACCTGAGATCTTTCTAGAGGTAATCCTGTCTTATTCTGAATCCAGACACCCCTGGAAGAAAGATTTTCATGCATTGGTTGAAGATAGGCCCCTTGTTGTTGCCCTGCAGATGCGTTGATGGAAGAAGCTTCCAACTGGCCACTCCCAGATACTGTATTGAAGCCAGAATTTTCACCACCTTTACCTGAAAAACCGCCCGGTGAATCAACCTTGTACAGTTTTCCCTTTCTAGCACTAACAACAGAATTACGAGCGTCAAACTGCTGCAGGTTTTCAACATGAGGCTCAGAGGGTAAAGATGGATCATCTCTTTTCCTCTTAGCAGCAGATTTCTTAGATTGCTTCTGATTCTGCCCTCTTTCTTGAGACTGAGAATTGGTAGACCTTGTGTCCAAACTAGATGGACTTTCATGATCAAAGGACTGACCGCTCCTATGAGTTCCAGATCCTTGATAATAACCATGGCCAGAGCTACTTTGACCAACAGCTGCTCTTGTAGAAGATAAAGGGTCCCTTTTGGATATCTCATTTTCAACCAATCCCGATTTAAAATCTTTAGAAACTACACCTGACTGAGATGATCCTGCAGAATGATGTTCCCTATTAAGTGATTAATACCATCTGCTAACAATTTATGAGCAATATCCAAAAGGATTGACTAAAACTGAGTAAGAACAGATGGCAATGCATCACATCTCACCAGCATATTTTCCTGAATCCCCCATTGGAGTTGCACCAGCCAAAGGAAGGTGTGATGACTTTAAGGCCTCAATGTCAAGACCATTTTGATTGATGACAGTCTCCATGGCCCTTAAGGTGAGGAACAATTATGTCACCAAACAATATGGGAAGATTAACATGTAAAGAGAAAGAGTATAACTAAAATACACCATCTGTAATAATTACTAATACTCGAATCACTGCCTCTTTTAGCGTAATTTGATTAATATATCCAACTTGCGATAAGAGTAATGCATGGCAAGCACGAAATTTCCATAGGATTCACTAAACTTGGTGCACTTTCATGCAAAGCAATCAATATAAATCGGAACTCGAATCACCAAAAACAGAGATTCCAACCAGAAAACTACAAGCTTAAAAGAAGAAAGGACAATTAAATCCAAAATTTTCACCTTGAGATTACTTGATATGGCATTGAATGTTCTTTCCCACTCGTTTTCATGTGTTGCAGTATCTGACAAACACATATAACACAATTACACAGTTAAATGGGGCTGCATTTGGTACTATAAATAAAAGATGCTCTTTGACTAGAAACTACACCCACCACGTAGAGTTTTGCAGCCAATTTTGTTGGCTCATCTTTAGACTCTTGAATAAGTTTCTGCAGAAACTTAGCTGCCTCCATCTCAACATTGTGTGAAGATTGTGATGTCGCCATCTCATTTCAATTACTGCGTTAAAGAAGTAAATAACCATAAGAGGAAAGAAGCAACAAGAAGAGTTTTAATGCATAATATATCATCAAAACCTTCCAACATTTCACCACCTCAAAAATTAGTCAATATCATTTCTAACCCAAATATTGACCCAAAAGGCCTCAATATCGGTTACACTGACAATCAATAATAAATATATAAAGTCCAGGTTTTTAAGCAGTAGTGTGCCAACCAGCTAAGTAAACGCACTAAACAGTCCCAAGCTCAAACATACAGCCAAAGAAACACAAAATTTAACACAGACAAAAGAAGCATTTCCCATACACCAAATTACCCAATTAAAAAACAAGAAACATAAAAAGCAGTCATCCAGATGGAGATCGGAAAGATTATAAATTCTAAAGATCAAATGGCACTCATAAACACAAATGGATATTTCAATTATTTCTCAAATTGTCTTCAAAACGTCACACATCCAGCTCCAAACGCAAGTAACCTCCCGAGAAAAAGAAGATAGAAAAGAAAAATCCACTGGATAAAAATAATTCCCCAATACCAGAAACTTTCTCGCAAAAGAAACTTTTTTGCTCGAGAACAAGTGCTTTTTTGGGAAAAAATAAAATAAAAGAAGCGTGGTTCCAAGAAAGGGGAACAGAAGCGGAAGTGCGAGAGTGCTGCTGTTACCTGATCGGAGATCTGACCCGATAGATTGATAAGGAAATGGTTAGTGAACTCGAGTGCTCCTCATAAGAACTGAGCACAAAGCCAGAAACCCTTAAAAAGGAAATTGGGAGTTCTGTTTTGGGGATTTTGGCAGTGTCCTACACGCTTTCAATTTTTGTGGCACGTGTGGGACTTTCTCTCCCTTTGGTCTTATTAATTTAAGCTTGAGGCGGGCCTGACCCGGTCCACCCTCGTAAGGAGATCCAAATTAATTTTAATTATCTAAAATTTTAAATAATATTATTTTTTAAATAACAATAATCATTTTAATCTTAAATAATATCATTTATTAAAATAATGTTAATTTTAATTCAAAATGTCGTTATTTTAAAAAAATAAACTAATGTTGTAATACATGCATGTATGGTGTGGATGACTAGGTACATACTATTTATGTACTTCGTTCAATGATATAGACTTATCCTCTTCTCTTCATTTATTCTATTCATGTACTTACTTTATTACTTAGGCTTTTCCCATTCTCTCATTAAATGTAGTACATGTACAAGAGTCCTATATAAGGACATAAGATTTCACTTTGTAAAGACACATTGAGAAATAATAGAAGTTCCTTTTGACTTATTTCCTTTCATTCTCTTGTTTATTCCTATTTGGGTATTTTATTTACAACAACTAAAACATTATTAACTTTTAAAAGAGAATTTTAACAATTCAATCAAATTTCAAACTCAAATTCAATTCAAAATATAATTACATCATATTTGGTCTCCTAATTTTAATTTATGTTGAATTAACTCGATATTAAAATTACTATTTGTTATTTATATTTAAAACTATAGACATTAATATGTAAATTTAATAATTAATGTATATAAGTATATAATTATTCTCAAAATTAAATTTATTTGAAAATAACTACTCTATTCTTCACGATTTAATTTATAATGAATTTGAGATTATATTTTTTATACCAAAATAAATAGCAAATATATGTAATTTTAACTTCAAGCCATAAGAAAAAGTTTAATGGAGAGTGAAATGATATTTATCATTTTTTTTACATTTTTATCATTATGTCTTTTATTTTACTATTTGTCTCTTCTTCTTCTTCTTTTTTACTAGTTGTAAAATTTGTAAACATATAATTTAAATATTTTATTTATTTTATTTTATTGGGATTTTAATTAATGGCATTTTAAAAATAAATAACACTAAGTAGTCTAAAATTATATAATTTATAAATTAAAGACAAGTTAATAGTTTTATTTTCTGTAATTAAATTTATAAAAAATTGGTTTAATTTCTATAATTATTTCATACATGTTATGGAATGTAATTAGTATAGCTGATATTTAGGCTAGAGACTAGTGATTTACTTTATTCTATTTCCTTGTATAGCTATATCAACCGTGTATATATTGACTAGTTGTCTTAGTGAATGATATAGAGAATTATATTCAACATGGTATCAGAGACATTAATTTTTCTCTCTCGTCAGTTTTAATTTTTTTTACTCATTGTTGCTGCTTCCGCTACTGTTCCAGATCGCTGTCGTATATGGGTTTGGTTACTCAAAGTTATATTTTTTGAGTGTTTGGTTGTTTATTTTTTTATTTTGTGGGCTGATCTTATTGCATAAGTTTTGAAAGATGACTGATGTGAAAGCTTCAGTGGATTTGATCCCGGTTATGTCGAAGATTACGGAGAATAAGTTCACGGGTTCGAATTACATGGATTGGAGTAAGACGATCCGTCTTTACCTGCGAAGCATCGACAAAGAGAATCACTTGGTTGATGATCCTCCCGATGATGACTCTCGCTCTGGTTGGTTGAAGGAGGATGCTAGATTGTTTCTCCAGATTAAGAACTCTATGCACAGTGAGGTAAATGATTTGGTTTCTCACTGTGATTATGTGAAGGATCTAATGGATTATTTAGATTTTTTGTACTCTGGCAAAGGAAACCTGTCTCGCATGTATGATGTATGTCAGGCATTCTACCACCCATCCATGCAAGACCGCCCTCTCACCACTTATTTCTCGGAGTTTAAGAAGGTGTATGATGAGCTTAATGTTCTATTGCCATTCAGCCCTGATGTGAAGGTGCAACAAGCTCAACGTGAACAAATGGCGGTCATGAGTTTTCTTTCTGGTCTTCCCCCAGAGTTTGAAGGGGCCAAATCACAGATATTATCCGGGTCTACTATCTCTTCCTTGAAAGAGGCTTTTACGAGAGTGTTGCGCACTGAAAAGTCTCATCCTGCCCCAACTGATAGTGGTGCTCTTCTTGGCCGCAGTCAAAAGACCAGGGGTCCAAGTAATCGTAATCGTAGTGGTGATAGTCGAGACCTAAAGCATGGGGAAGTTGAATGCTATTATTGTCATGAGCTCGGCCATACCACGCGATATTGTGTGAAGCTTCAGAATAAGAACAGAAAATCTCACTCTGCTAACATCGCCACTTCCGAGATTGTTTCGCCATCTCAGTCATCAGCTCCTTCTATCACTGCTATTGCCGAGTCAGGTAACTCCACTAAGTGTCTTCTTTCGTCATCCTCCAAATGGGTCATTGATTCTGGTGCTACAGATCATATGACAGGTAACTCTAAACTGTTTTCCACTTTTCAGTCACATACCAAATCTTCCACGGTTACTTTAGCCGATGGGTCTACCTCATATGTCTTAGGGTCTGGCACTGTTAATCCCACTTCTTCCCTTTCCCTTAGTTCAGTCTTAAATTTGCCTGATTTTTCTTTTAATTTAATATCTGTCAGTACACTTACCCGTGCCCTCAATTGTTGTGTCTCATTTTTTCCAAATTATTGTCTATTTCAGGATCTTACGACGAAGCGGATTATTGGTAGAGGTTGTGAGTCTGGGGGTCTCTATGTTCTTGAACCACATATGCCGAGGTCCATTGCTTGTTCAAGTGTGTTGTCTCCCTTTGAGGTACATTGCCGATTGGGTCATCCCTCCTTGTCCGGTTTGAAGAAATTATGTCCTCAGTTTAAGAGTCTTTCTTCTTTAGATTGTGAGTCGTGTCAATTTGCTAAACACCACCGTCTTCCTACAGTTCCTAGAGTCAATAAACGGGTAGCGTTACCTTTTGAGTTAGTTCACACCGATGTTTGGGGTCCATGTCCTGTTATTTCTAAAACTGGTTTTAGATATTTTGTTACTTTTGTGGACGATCATTCTCGTGTTACTTGGTTATATTTAATGAAAAACCGCTCGGAGTTATTTTCTATTTTTTGTGCCTTTTGTGCTGAAATCAAAAACCATTTTAATGTTTCAGTTCGTAATTTAAGGAGTGACAATGCAAAGGAATATTTTTCTGATTTGTTTACAAACTATATGGCTGCAAATGGCATTTTACATCAATCTTCTTGTGTTGATACTCCTTCTCAAAATGGGGTTGCTGAACGGAAAAATAGACATCTTCTTGAAGTAGGCCGAGCACTCTTGTTTCAAATGAAAGTGCCCAAATGTTTTTGGGCTGATGCTGTCTCTACGGCTTGTTTTTTAATAAATCGTATGCCATCTTCCGTGCTTAATGGTGATATCCCTTATAATGTTCTTTTTCCGTCTAAAACATTATTTCCCGTTGAACCTAAAATTTTTGGTAGTACTTGTTTTGTTCGTGATGTTCGTCCACAAGTAACTAAATTAGATCCAAAGGCCCTGAAGTGTGTGTTTTTGGGGTACTCGCGTCTTCAGAAGGGTTATAGGTGTTATTCTCCTGATCTTAAAAGGTATTTAGTGTCTTCTGATGTCACATTCCTTGAAAAGTCTCCATTTTTTCCTTCATATGTCTTTAACAGTTCACAGGATGAAGATGATATTTTGGTCTATACTGTCGCCCATCCAGTTAGTTCACCGACACCTCCTCCTCAGCCACCCGTTAAACCTAGTCTACCACCCGCACACCCACCTGTGTCTCGTGTTTATAGCAGGCGACAAATAACCTCAGAATCCGATCATCTACCTACTGCTTCGTCGGTGGATCCTCCCTCCAGTAATTATGATCCTAGTCTGGACCTTCCAATTGCCCTTCGCAAAGGTAAACGCCAGTGTACTTATCCTATTTCATCCTTTGTGTCTTATGATCATTTGTCTTCTTCCTCCAGTTCCTTTATTGCATCCTTAGATTCAGTTAGAATTCCTAAAACGGTTCGTGAAGCAGTGTCCCACCCGGGTTGGCACGATGCAATGATAGAAGAGATGGTGGCTTTAGATGAGAATGGTACTTGGGAGTTAGTCGATCTGCCCACTGATAAGAAGGCTATTGGGTGTAAATGGGTGTTTGCCGTTAAAGTTAATCCAGATGGATCAGTAGCTCGCCTTAAAGCTCGCCTTGTTGCCAAAGGGTATGCACAGACTTATGGAGTTGATTATCTGGATACTTTTTCACCTGTCGCCAAACTAGCTTCTGTGCGATTATTTATTTCTTTGGCGGCTACCTATGATTGGCCTCTACATCAGCTTGATATAAAGAACGCCTTTCTACATGGTGATCTTCAGGAGGAAGTATATATGGAGCAACCACCTGGGTTTGTTGCTCAGGGGGAGTGTGGAAAGGTATGCCGTCTTAGAAAATCTCTTTATGGGTTGAAACAGAGCCCTCGTGCTTGGTTTGGTAGATTCAGTGAGGCCATTCTGGAATATGGGATGAAGAAGAGCAATTGTGATCATACGGTGTTTTATAAGAAGTCTAAGGCTGGTATTCTTCTGTTAGTGGTATATGTTGATGACATCGTTATTACTGGAAGTGATGTTGCAGGGATTTCAGCTCTAAAGTCTTTTCTTCATACGCAATTCCAGACAAAAGATTTGGGACAACTGAAGTATTTTTTGGGTGTTGAAGTTACACGGAGTAAGAAAGGCATCTTCTTGTCCCAAAGGAAATACACTCTTGACTTGTTAACTGAGACTGGAAAGTTGGGATCTAAACCATGCAGCATGCCAATGGTTCCTAACACACAACTTGCAAAAGATGATGATGATTTGTTCGAAGATCCAGAGAAGTATAGAAGGCTGGTTGGGAAACTGAACTATCTTACGGTAACTCGTCCTGATATTGCATACTCTGTTAGCATTGTGAGTCAGTTTATGTCTTCCCCAACTGTCAAGCATTGGGCGGCTCTGGAGCAGATTCTGTGTTATTTGAAAGGGTCTCCAGGACGGGGTCTAGTATATAAAAATAATGAACACACTAATATTGAGTGTTTCACTGATGCAGACTGGGCAGGGTCAAAGGTCGACAGAAGATCTACGACAGGGTACTGCGTTTTTGTTGGAGGGAATTTGATTTCGTGGAAAAGTAAGAAACAAAATGTCGTATCTCGGTCTAGTGCAGAAGCTGAATACAGAGCTATGTCGCAGTCTGTATGCGAAGTTGTATGGGTGCACCAACTGTTAAGTGAAGTTGGCTTACAAACTACATTGCCAGCAAAGTTGTGGTGTGACAATCAAGCTGCTCTTCACATCTCCTCTAATCCTGTGTTTCACGAAAGAACTAAACACATTGAGATAGACTGTCACTTCGTTCGTGAAAAGATTCAACAAAAGCTCATCTCTACAGGTCATGTTAGAACTGGAGATCAATTGGGAGACATCTTTACAAAAGCATTGAATGGAGCTCGAGTTGAACATATATGTAACAAGTTGGGCATGATCAATATATATGATCCAACTTGAGGGGGAGTGTTATGGAATGTAATTAGTATAGCTGATATTTAGGCTAGAGACTAGTGATTTACTTTATTCGATTTCCTTGTATAG
>JAOSBP010000206.1:42538811-42567732 GCA_027563825.1 Erythroxylum mucronatum
TTCCTTGTATAGCTATATCAACCGTGTATATATTGACTAGTTGTCTTAGTGAATGATATAGAGAATTATATTCAACAATACATTTTGAAATTATTCACATAAATAACAAATATGTTTGAATCTTATAATATTAATTTGATTGAATTTGTTGTTAACTTGATTTATAATTCATCTAGTTTACGTAGTTACCAAATAATTGTATCCGAGAGGATTAAAAATTATAAGATTATGAATTCAAATAATAACTTGAACATTTTTCTTAGATTTTCTTTTTATTGTTACGAGTGAGAAAGATATTTAAATTTGATAATATTTATATAGATCGACTTGAATCACTTATTTATTAGTTAAATTACAAAAAGTTTATGACACAATGAAAATAAATATGTTTGTTACAATGCAATCACAGAGATGATAATGACTGATCTTTAGGTTAGTTTAACCAAATTTTTAAATAATTTTTTAAAAATTAAAAGTATAAAATAATATTTTTTTAATTGAATCTAGATCTGAATTACTTAGGTCTAAATATAGTCGAGGTCTAACTTTTTTAGAACAAAACAACTTCATTTCACTTAAAATGGTTGAATCTCGTGTTAGTTTGGGCCCGAAAGCACACGCCAGTCACGTGACAATTTCCTATTCACCTAATTCGCAAGAAATTCAAATTTCGTTGAGTCTGCTGTTTGGACGCGAGAATAAGACAATCCCCGATGTGTTTTTATATTAATTTCGGTTTTAATTTCCAATTCAGCCTCGTATCCCGCCCAACGTACACTCTCATCTACTCTCTTATCTACTTTCCGACTCCGATCTCCGATCTCTCGCCGTGAAACACAGCCTCATACAGGGCTACATTAGCCGGAAGCATGAACCATTTCCACATATACGAAGCCATCGGCCGCGGCAAACACTCGGTAACTTCACTCTTCGCTTTAGTTTCTTCTTCCTATTCTTCAAGTTTCCTAATCTTTAAATGTCTGTTAATCTTATCTCAATTGGTGCGTAGACTGTGTATAAGGGGAGGAAGAAGAAGACGATCGAGTACTTCGCCACTAAGAGCGTCGATAAGTCGCAAAAGACCAAGGTTCTTCACGAAGTAAGCTTCGAGAACCACTTTTTTCTGATTCTGGAAATGTATGCTTCATCAATGAAATCGAATGCGTTATTGATGGAATGCAATTGCTACTCCCCGTTTAATAATAACTTCTACTTAGATTTCCGATTTGCAATTGCTGTGGACGCTACGAGCATTGCCTGTTTTAGTAGCTTCTACTTAGTGAACTGATGCTATCTGCTGATATTACTTGCAGGTGAGGATGCTTCATTCCTTGGACCATCAAAATGTACTGAAGTTCTATTCTTGGTAAGGAATAGTATTGTGCATTTGGTCCCAATGTTGATGCTAATTTAAAAGCCACTTTCAATACCTTGTCTCTTTCTTAGTTGGATTTTCAATTAATGTAACTCGTGGATAGGTACGAGACCTCTACTCACTTGTGGTTAGTTTTGGAATATTGTGTTGGTGGAGACCTCATGGCACTATTACGACAGGTATGAAGCACTTGCACTAAGTAGGAGTTCATAATCACTTGCGATTGTTTGGCATGTCCGGGGTCACAGAATTTCTTAGCCATGTTTGATGCTGTCAATGATATCATGAATTACTGCATTCGTGGCAAGTACACATCAGGAATAATGCCCTGTGTTGCTGCATCCAGCTTATTTTTTGATGTATCTCTTTCAACCGTTTCATGTTCACATATTTAGAAGTGTTGGTTAAGCGAATTGTTGTTTTGTGTAGCTTATCTTCAAATGTCAGCAGGGGAGAAGGTCTGGGTTGTTAGCAATTTTCATAAATTGCTCAACAAACGTTTAGGCTTATTTTCACTTATGTATCATGTCAGAACCTCTGATATTAGTTTTTATATGCCAAAATATGCTTCTATTTATTACGCTAGACACATAATTGGTATCTGTAAATTGGTACTTTGGCATTGTAGGATGGTAAGCTACCTGAAGATTCAATTCATGGTCTAGCGCTAGACCTAGTCAGAGCTTTACAGTAAGAAATCTCGTTGCCATTCACATTTCTTCATCTGCAATGAATAGACTCAGTTATTTTCTATTATTGGTTAAACATCAGATTCCTACACTGCAAGGGAATTATTTATGGTGACTTGAAGCCATCAAACATCCTCTTAGATGAAAATGGTCATACAAAGGTACCTAGTATTCTGGTCTCCTATGTTCATATAAATTATTTTTTGATTGCTTTTGAGCTGAGATTCATACATGTATTTGCTTTGCAGCTATGTGATTTTGGATTGGCAAGAAAACTGAGTGACATATCTAAAACCCCTTCTTCCATGGTAGGCTGTTGAACTGTTGTCACACTTCAGATCTCATATTTGGTTTTATTAGAAATTTCATCACCATTGCTAGTTGCCCCTTATATTTTTATTTGATCTCTGTGCTTATATACTTCTATAGTTGCCACAAGCTAAGCGTGGAACACCGAGTTACATGGCTCCTGAGCTATTTGATGATGGAGGTGTGCATTCATACGCGTCGGATTTTTGGGCCCTTGGTTGTGTACTATATGAGTGCTATACTGGTAGGCCTCCATTTTTGGGGAAAGAATTCACTCAGCTAGTGAAGTCCATCCTCACAGATCAAACTCCACCACTCCCTGGAAATCCAAGTCGTCCTTTTGCCAATCTAATAAATTCTCTATTGGTGAAAGATCCAGCTGAAAGAATACAATGGGCTGAGCTTTGTGAACATGCTTTCTGGAGAACTAAAATTTCACCAGTGCGCTTACCTCCTCAGCCTGCTTTTGATAACATGACTGAACTTTATGCTAAGCCTTGTCTTTCAGAGCGTAATGGAGACAGATCTGTACAGAACAGAACTCCTCCTAAACATCGGGAAAAGGGCGTGAAAGGGACTCCGAAGCGGGATGAGAATCGGGAAAAGGACGTGAAAGGGACTCCAAAGCGGGATGAGAACTCTTTAGTAGGACCAAGAGGTCAGGAGACTCCTATTAAGGGTACAGCGGTTGGTAGGAAACCACAAGAAAAGGCATCTGGTAGGGTAGTTGAGGACAAGCAGAAAGAAGCTTCCAGTGCTAGCAGGCGTGTTAATCTTCTAAGGTTGTCAAGAATAGCAAAATCAAACTTACAGAGGGAGAATGAAAAGGAAAACTACAGGAGGCCTTTGCCTAGTGGCTCTGAGAATGATTCTGAGGTCAAAATTGAGAACACTGATATGGAACTTGATTTTGAAGAGAGCACAGAAGATGAGACACATGAAGAACCTAATACATCTGATAATGGTGTTAGGCTGACTGAAGAGGTCGAAAATAATATGCATCCACTTGAGAACTTTTCTGAGGCTAGTATGCCTGTTTTGGATGAATCAAAAACTAATGATCAGGACATGCCACCAGAAGATATTGATGTGACTGCAACCCCACCCAGTGCGAGTCCTCAGTTAAAGACTCCAAGAACTAAAGAAGCATTAGGTTCAGCTCTTAATATGGACTCTTCAAAGTCACCCAGCAGCCTATCAGAGGTACTTTGGCATCATTCTGATCTCTCAGTCAGACCTGTGATGCCCAGCAGAAAAGCTGACAAAATATCAGATGTATTTCCATCTCTTCCTTTTGAGCGAATGCAACCAGCTGACTTTGTAAAGATGTCTAAGGAACAGCTAGAGACAATCATCAATAGAATTGTATACACTTTTAATGGTAACACTAGCATTGGAGAAAAGCAGACTGTGGTTAGATACCTGGAGATGTTGAGCAGCAATGCTGATGCAGCGAACATCCTGACAAATGGTCCAGTAATGCTCATGCTTGTCAAAATGCTCCGACTGTCCAAGGCTTCAGCTCTACGTGCTCAACTTTCTTCATTAATTGGCCTGCTGATTCGTCACTCTACTTTTATCAAAGTTGATCTGGCAAATTCTGGAATTTTAGGTGCCCTTTCTGATGCCCTCAAAGACAATCAGGATAAAGTGAGAAGATTTTCCATGGCTGCTTTAGGTGAGTTGCTATTCTACATATCCACTCAGAGTGACCAGAGTAGAGATAACCTTCCCCCAGAATCTCCTTCAAAGGATAGCCGATCAACAGTTGGCTGGCAAGTAAGATTCCTACTTTACGTGCATAAGTATCTTGTTGGTAAATACATTCAAGTCATTAAAATGTCAAAGACGTATCTGATAGTGCTTAGCGCATTCTTAACTTTGGAACTCTGTTGTGTGTTTTATGTATTCCTTACCTTTGTCTTCGCATACTTCATCTGCATTATGTTCTTATTTGTGGCCAGGTTCCAAACTCATTGATTTCATTAGTATCATCTGTTTTACGGAAAGGAGAGGATGATATGACTCAACTATACGCATTGAGAACAATTGAGAACATTTGCAGTCAAGGAGGGAACTGGGTAGCTCGTTTCACTAGCCAGGATATTATTAGTAATCTGTGTTATATATATAGAGCAATAGGGAAACAAGAGAGCATGAGGCTTACAGCAGGATCTTGTTTGGTTCGGCTTGCACGGTTCAATCCTCCTACAATTCAATCTATCTTAGAGAAACTTTCTTTTAAGGACACAGCATCTTCCCTAGCGAAGGGCAGTCCACGTGAACAGCAAATAAGTTTGAACCTTTTAAACATGGCCATGCTTGGAAGCCATGTGTTTACAAATTTTGGAAGGCATCTTTTGCACTTGGAGGATAAACATCTTGGCCCAAGTCTTTCATCTCTTACCGAGCAGGGTAATGAGGTTTTAAGGGGTAAAGCACTTATGCTCATGGCTCTCCTTTGTAAGAATGGTCGGAGGTGGCTACTACACTTTTTTTGCAATGCCAGGTTACTTTCTACAGTAGACAGGTTAGCGAAAGAAAAGGACAGCTATCTGCAACACTGTTTAGATGCATTCGCACAGACTGTAGCTTCTACCATTCCAAGCTTGCTGGACACTATAAGTGGTGATGTACATCAAATGATGGCAGGCAGACGCCAGGGTAATATGCGAGCTGCTCCAAAGACAAATATGCATTTATTTCCTGTTGTTCTTCATCTCCTTGGGAGCTCGACTTTTAAGCACAGGGTGGTGAATCAGCAAGTGCTGCAGCAGTTGGCAAATTTAGTCAAAGCTGTGGAGACACCGTTTCAGGTGGTTATCAATCATTAATTTTTCATTAGATGTCGTTTTCTTTCGTATTGAGCTTCTAATATTTTACATTAGAAATAGAAAAGCGTTTATATTATCAGATTAGTTTTCTTAGTTCATTGTTCCATTCCTTACACAAAGTTGATATATTGATGTAATAAATTGTCTTCTTTTTGACATTTCTCAGGGCAGAGATGATTTCCAAATAACTCTTCTTCAAATTCTGGAGTCAGTAGTTGAGGAACCACCTCTGATTCTTTCGAGCCCCAATATATTTACTGGTGAAATTCTCCCAAGTCTAGCTGCTCTTTATAAAGGTAACAAGGATGGTGCTGCTAGATTTTTGTGCCTCAAAATTTTGTTTGATGTGATAGTGATTTTCTTGAATGAGCCTTCCAAAAATGGCCAAATGGTGGCGGAGTTGAAGTCCATATCCAATACTCGTTTCTTGCCACTCTACCCAACTTTCATTGATGATGAGGAGCCCATTCCCACGTATGCTCAAAAGCTTCTAGTGATGCTGATTGAGTTTGATTACATCAAACTTTCCGACATTCTACATCTGAAGACAGTCTCACAGTGCTTTGAATTTTTGCTTGGTGACTTGTCAACTGCAAATGTAAATAATGTGAAGCTATGCCTGGCCCTGGCCTCAGCTCCTGAAATGGAACCCAAGTTACTTTCTCAACTGAGAGTTGTCAGGAGGATTGGAAATCTTCTGGAGTTTGCCTACGCAAAAGACATGGAAGATTTTCTGGAGCCAACTCTTGGGCTGTGCAGAGCCTTCCTTCTGCGCTCGGTTGGAAACAAAAGAGGATTTGCTTACAGAAACAAACCTGCACTTCTGAATGATACTTCTTCTGATATAACTGTTGTTGTTGAGCAGCAGCAATGCATTAAAGATATAATAGATTTTGGCAGTAATGTCGGTGTGTTACTCGAGTTGAGTGGGTTTGCTGAAGCAAACGTTGCAGATATAGCTTCGGAGTGTGTAGTGTTATTGCTCAAGGCAGCTCCCAGGGAAGCCACAACTGGTTTTCTTACTAACCTTCCAAAGGTTACTGTAATCCTTGAGCGATGGTACAAGGGTCTCCCTCACTTGATTTTGCAGAGGATGCTTCATGCTCTTGGATATTCTTGTAGGCAATATTTATCACATGCAATGATATTGTCGATCTCAATACACGAAATTTCAAGAATTGAACTCATTACTTCAGAGATTAAAACTTCAGCTTCAGGCAACCCTGATTTAGCCCATGCTGCTTTACTTGCTTCATCAGAGTTACAGCTATTGCCTCGATGCCGCTGATCTTCTGAAGGTTGCAATGCTTTGTTACTTTATCCTATTATTTCGCACCCGGTAGTTCATACTAATTTGTTACCTCTTTATTTGCAGATACCACAAGGTTTGGCCGCCGTTCATCGATCAGGATACCAGCTTTCTCTGTTCCGGGTAAAAGGCAAATTTTCCTACCTATTTAATAGATTTGAATTGTAATTTCTTAAACTGATGCTGGCTCCTCTTTAAAGACCTGAAGAATCTTGTTCTGTAACAAATCATAAGCATGTAATTAAGCAATTATTTTCCCCTACTATTTCCTTCAAGGTCCCAGATATATACGGGTGCATAGGAATCTCTTCTTATCGCGGATAAGAAACACGATCATTTTGAATTTGCCGATAGGAGGTTTCTGCTTTATCAGCATATAATTTTAGAGTATATACAATGTTCAATTGATGAAATGCCCCATCAGTAAATCGTGTAATTTAGTCATTATTTTGGTAATCCTCGTGATTGTCGAAATTATTCATGCATTTATAATCATTTATTATTATGCAAGAATATTTTAGATAACATTGACTAGAGTGACTATGAAGGCTATTAAAGTAATAATCATTTACTTAATTCATTTATTATACTATACTGAATTACCATATTAAGTTACATTAGAAAATTTTTGAAGTTATACTACTCAATACATTAAAATATTAAAAATACCAGATTAAATTTATAAATTAAGAAAATTTGAAAGCTTAAATTGTAAAAGTATATAATATTTTACATTAATGAATTAAAAATTTGAGAAATTTTTTTCAATTTCAATCATAACAAAAAATTTTAAAATTTTAATTATATAAAAAATCAATAAAAAACCATTTTATAATTTAAAACATAATTCGATACTAATGGACACTGTATCTACAATGTACACAACTTCGCTCACAAGACTCTATGGCTCAACTTTACAGGTTAAAATCCAATGAAGGAAAAAAAAAGGGACCCTAAATTCACGGAGGAAAATCAAACCATGGTTTTATACATCAAAACAAGATTCAACTAACCCTTTGTCTTTTTTCTCGACACGCCAACTTGCATTTTCTCATCATTCCTCACTAATCATATGACACGTGGTACATTGCCCCACTTATGGCCCTGTACTGGTCACTCTTTAAGAAAAGATTCCGTTATAAGGTAATGCTTCAAATCACCTATGCCTTTTTCTCTTGTACCTTCTTTTTCAATAACATCTAACACATCTAATTTTTCTCTTTCTCAATTATTGTATGATTGAATATTGTTTGGAAGGGCACAGGAAAAATGGCATAGAAGATCTGAATCTCCATTATAGTATAATATGCACCAAAAGCTTTTATATACTCAAATTGTCACTTGTTTGTTTTCCTCGTAGAATATAATACTCTCATTAGATATATATATATTCAGTGGGACATTGATTTGTTCATCATTGTAATGGCCTCCTTTTGGCTTCCCTTATTACCAATCATGTCTTTACTGCTCTTTCCTTTTCTTTCTTCTTCATCCACCACTAAGCTAAATTCCCAACTCAGTACTATCTCAAGCTTGCCAGCATTGGTAAGAAGTTCCCCTACTTCTACATTTCCTTTCCAGGAATTGTCACCTGATATTGCTCCATTACTCCCTTCTCCGGGTGGTAAGTTACCTTCTCCTGCATCTTCCATGCCCACCATTCCCTCCAATCCAAGCCCTCCTAATCCCGACAAGGGCGAACCGGTCGCAGCAGGGCCTGATTCTGCATTTCCCCCAAAAGAACCATTCCCTGCTTCCTCAGCACCACCTCCCGGCTTAGTGAGCTCAGTTCTTGCTCTTGTTTGTACAGCATATTGGTTAATGCAGCTATTTCCTTGACTGCAAGATTTGGTTGTATTAGGTTGGTAGTATCTGCTCTACTCCCATCTTGATCTCTCATTTGTTGTGTTGTTACTAGTAAACACAATATGTGATTATCATACTACGTGTATCCTCAGAGAACCTGGTACCATACTGTGTGATGCTAGGAAATGCCATTTGCCTCTCTTGAGTTACGCCCTTTTGCATATTCTGACTAAGATTTTGAGTAAGATGAAAAGCCACATGTTTTTGATCCATATCCAGTATGGAAACAAGACTGGTTCTATTTCAACATCATGTGAGGCACACTAAGAGGGGCATTGAGTGGTTGGTGACAATCTGTTTGAAAACCTGTCACATGTCAACTAATAATTGCTTTAATGAAATAATATTTGATTAGGTGAACAGGATTTGTCCTTTTCCTATTATCTCATGATACATCAAGGTAATACTACAGTCAGAAAAGATGCTCAACTTTTTCATATCAATCATGTGAAACACCTAGACAGTATATTGTTTTCAAATATCAGTAGAAACAGCTGTAAAGAAGTGTAAGATTAGAATCTCTGACTTATTTTTCAATATGTAAAGATGTTTGAGATAAGGATTTGCATTTTCAAAGGAACCAAAATTTACCCACACTAAACGGAGAAGTCTGAAATTTTGAATTTGCTTTTGCTATATATAGTTCATTCCTACATAGAGAACCTTCTAACTTGAGAGTTCATTTCAAAGCCTTCCCGAGAGTTTGCCAAGCTGACCTTTCGATCCGAATGATACGAGGGATATTGCCACTCCACAAAAAAAAAATCATCAAAAATATGTCTGTACTTTCTCGTGCAAGGTCTGCAGTTTCTTTCATTATGATCTCTTGTAGTTTATGAACAATAAGATAATAATTAATACCAATTACAGCAATCATGAAGTAGCCATTCACCTAAAGCCACAAAGCAACATGTTCTGTCAATGCTTACCCAAAAGTGATTGTTCTGGGCAAGCAACCTAGCACCAAGAACTATGTCAACACCAAGCTTCAACACTCTTTTTCTTGCACCGATATGATCTATCTGAGTTATCGGAACCTGAAATTTACTATGAATAGTAAAAAAACAACACCTATAATTCCTTCCATTTTGACAATTCTCACAGATCTTATTTGAAGATGACAAATCAAGCAATCCATTCAATCATGCGGTGGGTAATAATCTGGTATGCAATCTGAATGAGAAGAGAGATGGCTTCTGTGCAAGCCTTGACAAAAATAGCAAGCAATATAGCACTTAACTCAAAACATCGTAAGACAATAAATTTTGTGGGAAATCTATTCTCATGGTATTCAGAATATTTGACCTGAATTAGAAGATTTTGCTTTTGTCTTATTTTTCATAATACGATTAAGTTCAAAAAATGCAAAATAGGGAGAAATCAGAACCAATGGTAACTGAACTACATCTTCATGGTAAATTGAAGTATAGTAATAGAACAACACAGGTACAAAAAAGTATAACCAGGATGCACACGAATTAAGCAACCGTGAAAAAGGTGAAAAGCCATTCCACCAGTCACTAGACTACCAAACATATAAAATGGGCATGGAATCGAGGTTCCAACACTAGCTGTCTCAGCTCCCTACTTCTCGGTGCTGGCAACAACCATCCAGGAACTTTTTCTTCCAATCTGATTCCAAATTCTTCCTCCTGTCCATTGGAGTCCCCAGTTGCTTCCATGTTCAGAATCTAATGACGGAAGCTGCAAAAACGAAAGAATCATAAACTTTCACGAGACATCTCAGGAGCTAGTATTAAATTCTTTGAATAAGAGCATGATAAAGATATGGAGAAGTACATTTCACTGATTTATTATTATTTTTACATCACATAAGTAGCAGAATCTAATCAAGGGAGAGCTTAACAATACTTGATCAAAGATTCAGAATAGCTCTATATTATATGGATGTTCTACTTGATCATTTCGGGTTCCAACAGTAATTAAGAACCTAAAACAAGACAAGCCATGATCTGATCCAGAAGAGCAGAAAAATATGAGTACGGTAAAGTTCAATTTTACAGTTATATCATAATCTTCTAGACATCCCACTTACTTCCTTACCGTGTCTAGTTAGGCCCGGATGAAAAATATAGGAGTGCTACTGCAGGCTATGATATTCTATTGCTGCTTATAAATATAAATACTGATCTTCTATACACAATATTGCAATTGAGATATGCAAATTGAGGACATTGGTAGAATTAAGAAAGATAACTGCACAAGTCCGAGAAATCGGTAATGATGTCAACAAAATGCCATAGGAAATCAGCAGCTATTACCATGCAAAAGAAATTCACAGACTATCGTGGACAAAAGAAACGTACCACATAGGAGTCTTGAATTTAGGGCGAAGCTGCATGTAATGCATAAGAGTGGAAGCATCTTCCGTCAACCAATAATGAACGAGAATTTGAGCTAGAAATTTTACCACCAGCTACCTGCTCAATCAGTAATCACCTATGAATCTACGACCAGACCACAATTTAAGAGACCAGTTTACGTTATACCTATCGGAATTCCCCCTGAAATATCCGATAAATTATTATATTGAAAATTTAAACTGAAGAGAATCAGTGTTGAAATAAATATTATCACCATTTTTTCCATTTTCAAGAAGTACGGGACGTGAAAAAGAATTTATAATTACAATTCATCAGCATTTTAGCTTTTTTAAAATGTTAAATGCACTTTAGCCATACAATACAATATCAAGTTTTTCAAGATTAGCCTTCAAGAGAAGTAAAGTACCTTCCTGGGCAATGAACCAGATGAAAATAGGGTTCTCATTGTGGCCGCCCCCTTTCTTTGATCCACCTTCCCAGCAAAAAGACCGCGTACTTGTGGCAACGCAGGATCAAGGATCTTAGGTCGTGGTGCAGATTCTTCTTTCGTCTGAGCAGTGTCTACTTTTGTAAGAACTTTCTTCTCATTTTTTGTGTCGTCGTGCAACCCCTCCATCCATCTTACTAAAGCAATCCTAGAAGATCGATTTGGGTCGTATTCTATCCTCTCTACAACACCAATACAAGGCACATTCCGTTTCACATCAATTACTCGCCCTAGTCTCTTTGCTCCACCCCCTCTATGAAACGAGGTAATACGACCGGCGGAATTCCTCCCAGCTGTCTTGGCCTTACTGAAAGTTAAGTGCCTAAATGCTCTCTGAGCAAGGAAAAAAGGATAATAATAATATACCAATTATCCTTCATTCCTGAGAAGGGTATGATTTCTTCTAAAGTAAATCCATATCCATTCACAATTATACAGACAACCCATTCACAGCAATAAAAAGGGTATAAAAAAACAGCAAGTATCTTTTATTAAGGGCCTCTGACCAAGGCAAAAAGATAAAACTACACAAACCATAGGTATCCTCCGTTTTTGAGAAGCTTATGATTAGTAATCATAATTGCATAGAAGGATATAAACAAGATGTATCCTGCAGATTGCTTAAGTGGGTAAGTTTTTTTTTTCTTTCAGAAACAAAATCTTCAATATCAAGACACACAATTGTACACAAATACCCACTTGCAGAACTCAAACTACTACCCAAACAAAGAAATGAGCATAGCTACAAAATTTAGGACCAAAAAGTAACACCTTTACAAAGAATTGGGGATTATAGAACAAGAAACGACATGGGCAAAGGCTGTTATTACCTGGGCCTGCTTAAAAGACGACA
Source organism: Erythroxylum mucronatum (assembly GCA_027563825.1). Lineage (NCBI taxonomy): Eukaryota > Viridiplantae > Streptophyta > Magnoliopsida > Malpighiales > Erythroxylaceae > Erythroxylum > Erythroxylum mucronatum. Next base: position 42,550,879 of record JAOSBP010000206.1, read on the forward strand.
TGGACAGTGAAATCTGCGTCTGTTTGATGAGCAAGCTACAAGAAACAAAGAACTACGAGAGGGAGAGGGAGAGGGAGAGGGAGAGACTGAAAGTGTTAAACCTATGACGTTTCGGTTCTTTTCTTGGGCTTTTGGCCTAATTAGAGTCCTTTTTGGGCTTTCACATAATTAACGTTTTATTTAAATGTATAAAGAAAATTTAAAATATTTTTATTTCTATATTTTAAAAGTTATAAGGATCTTACTAACTTATTTTTTTAATTTAAATTTTAAATTTAAATATAACTTCATTTTATAATTATAAAGACAAAAAAATAATATATTATCATAAGCAATATGGTTAAAAAAGTTAACAATAAAATTTTAAAATTATACATATAAAAATAATAAAAGTTATATAATTAACGTTAATCTTTTTAAGGATGGATTTGAGATTTATAATTTTATTCATGTTACATGATTTTTTTTTACTTTTGATAATATTTTGAATTAAACAAATTGATATTAAAATTAAATGAACTCAATTATTACACTAAACCCTTTTAGTAAGTTATTATTTATATAATATACAACAAGAAACAATTAAATATCCTCAAAATTGGCATTACTTGATTAATTATTCTTATCTAAAAATGACAAAATTCAGTATTTTTTGGAAAAGTTCGATAATAAGACCCTTATATAATGAAGAGGCTATTTTTGATCGACTCAAATGCAATGTGATATAACGATATTACAAAATTGTGGATGAATGGGCAGTCTTATCCGTTAAAAAAATATACATAATTCGTAAAAAATTGAAAATGAAAAATAAGAAATACATACTAAATATATATATATATATATATCAAATATTAAGTAAATAAAATGTATTTTTTATTTTATATTCAAAGTACATAATGTTGATATAATTTATTTCTTAATTATAAATATTATCATCATAATTATTTTAAAAAATGTTATTAGAAAATATTATTGTATTTTTAGTAAAATATAATTATTTTATGATTTTAAGTTTACTCATGAAAAACAAAAAATAGTCACCAAATTTTAGTTTCTTATTAGGAAAATATAAATTTTGGAATCTTTTTAACATTAAAATTCTTTTACAAATTTTTCCATTAATCAATTTTCTAAAATTATGAAAAGAGGAATGTTTGATAGATTAAACAAAAAAATTATTAAATAATATTCCTTCTTTATTTTATTATTTCAATACAATGAAACAAATAGTATATTTTATTTTTAAAATAAATTTAATTTAATTAAAATTAAGATTTATTAAAACAATCTCTTTTTTAGTTAAAGGTAAGCTGCAAACTATTAACCTTCACCAGATTTTGTATATCAGCAAGATTCATACTAGGTGTTGTTGTTATTTAAAAATAAGATTTATTATTCTTAATCAGTTGTATTTTCAAATTATTTTAATTCAATAAAAAATTAATGTATAGTACTGTATTATTACTTAATAATTTGTTTTTTAAAAAATGTTTGCTTAATAATTAATTCATGAAAAGGTTAAAGTAAAAAAAAAGAATAAAAATGTAACGGCAACCAACTGTTACAACCGCCAGCTTGTTCTCACTCACTCCCATTCATGTGTGTCACTGTCTCACTTTGCGACCACCGTAACCAACGCCCCAACAACAATTTCTCCTCTTAACTACCATACCCTTTTCCTTCTTTCATAATCCTCTGATCTCCTTCTCTCTTCCCTCGAGTTCAAGCTGAAGCCTTTTGAATACTTGGTTAGATTCTATGATTGTTTCCTTCTTTGTTTTTTTTACTGGTTTTGATATGAGTTTCACGCTCTAATCTCTTCGTTTCTGTGTGTGTTTTTTTTCTGGTGGTTTTAGAGAAAGTGTCATGGCGATGGAGCTCTTAAATATCCAACCCAGTGAACTCAGGTTTACGTGTAAGTTTTAGTGTTCCAATTCAACAATCTTTGGCAATCTTGATGTTTTTTTTCTTTCATGGTGGTGTTTAAGAGGGCTATTGCAATAAGTGGTAACGTTTACAAGAATGAAAGATCCCATTAGTGTTGTTTTGATTGTTTGAAGTAGATATCAACTGGGTTTTTGGATTGCTTCAATTTGGTGGGCCAAGACATGATTTTTATAGGATGGATGTATCTTTTCTTCTATTATACGACCAAAATTCACAGAAACTAAATCTTTAAATGAACAGAGAAATTGATGGATAGAGATGAAAAGGTTTGAATATGGCTAAGTTGGATTGCAAGGTGTAGTAATATCATACAATTTCTCTGATGGATGGACTGTTAAAAACTGCTAAGTTCACTCCAGGATTAAATTCCTTTGATGGGAATGTAGGGATTGATTTATTCAGAATTAGCATGAATCTTTGCAAATTTGTTGACAAGCAATTGACTTCCAAACTCCGCTTTTCTCTCTATAGTTGAGTTGAAGAAACAAAGCTCGTGCTCGGTTATGCTCTTCAATAGGTCAGATCAGTATGTTGCTTTCAAGGTATAGCAATTTCAATGCTTTAAGTAGTATACTAATAAAGGCTTCTTCTCCCTCCTCTTGCCCTCTATTTTGCTCCTTTTTTTTGGGATACTTTCAGTTACCAGATTGCATAATTGGCTAGATTCAAATATATAATAATCAGGGGAATGATTTTTAAAAATTAAGAGGCTTAATTTTGAGGAAGTGATCAAGCATGTTTAAGTAGTCTGAATGTATGCCAGGTGAAGACGACATCTCCAAAACGATACTGTGTGCGGCCAAATGTTGGTGTTATCAAACCTCAGACAAGTTGCCATTTCACAGGTACATGGCTATTAGAGTTATCTCATATCTCCTTTTACACCATACTACTTAAGACTATTGGAATCAGGTGGATGAATTCTTCTGTTTTCTCCAAAATTGACTTTGACTACCGATAAAATAATCTTCTTTTGCACTCGGATCATTGCAGTTGTAATGCAAGCTGAGAGGGTAGCTCCACCAAATTTTCATTGCAAAGATAAATTCTTAATTCAAAGTGCTGTTGTTCCGTACGGCACTACTGAAGAAAGTGTTACATCAGAAATGGTAAGATGTCCATTATTTTTGTTGAGGTTTCTTTAATTGTTAGCATCTGGAGTTACTTTTTGTTTCAGATTTCATTGTAACTTCTTACTGCCTTCTTTACTTTGGCAGTTCTCTAAAGGCATAGGAAAACATGTTGAAGAGATAAAACTCAGGGTATTTCTTGTTAATCCATCTGAGTCACCGGTTCTTATTCCAAACAATGGAGAATTCAAGAAAGATCCATGTTATAACACATCCCCACGAGGAGATAAGCTATCAAAAGGAATTGAAAATATACCTCCACTTATTAGGGTAAGACGCAATCTTAAAAAGTTCTGTTTCCACCCCTTAATTCCCACCACTGCCCTCACTTCCCGGCTCTATTGGCCTGGAGTTTATACCTTGCTATGGATCTGCATGGTTGACACCTGCCATTTATGAGCAACACTATACTCTTATATCTGTCATCAATATTTTTGTGACAACTTCCGATTCCAGAAGGTTATCTTGCTTCATTCTGATTGGAAACAAGGATCAAGTTCCAGGACACTGATATGGTAAATTTTCTCCTTGCATCAGTTATCTGAGGATGTTTTGGGCATTGGTACTGCCAAGGATATTGAAGAGTTGAGAGTAGCCAAGGATGATCAGTCAAGAGTGCTTGATAATGGGGAGCCGAAAATGTACACATTGCAGTCGAAATTGATAAAAGAATTTGAGGAGTTGAAACACAAGCTTTATGACATTGATTCAAAACTTAAAGAGGTCCAGTTATTTACCATCCTAATTCTGTTTAGGTTGCAATATTCCCTCTAATTCTGAGTTCTGCCTTGAATAAAAGATTTATGCAGATCGAGGTTCTGTTTACTCGATTTTTAAAACCTTTTGACGGATGTAGAAGACGCAGATTTCCCAATTCATGTAGCTTCCATGTTGGCCTTGAAATGGATGAATGAAAACTGGTTTTGGAGGAGAGAATTTCCTTAATGATATTCAGGTGACTTATCAATTTCATTCTGATATACTTTTTGGTTGTTCAGGCTAATCAAATTATCGTGAAACTAACTGATGAGAGAGACATGGCAAACAGAGAAAAGGATAGCATAAAGCATGAAGTAGTAAGTCATTCTTTGCTCTGCTTCGGATAGGCCATGCCATGTACGTGCAATCGAATTTAATGTACTGGGAATTTCGCTTGAGTTGATAAAAATAATATTCTTACACTTCACTCAAGTTCAGGTGATATGTGAAGCAATGCATTTGTCAATCTAATCGTGGATCTACGTATTTGCAGGATGTTTTAAGGATAAAGACTGCGCCAAGAAGAATTCAGGTGGGTTTTCCCCTGCTGTATGTTTGTATGGTTGGTCTGATCAGCCTGGCACTTGGATACATTATTCATCCATAGAGAGATTTTTTGGTTCTTCTTTTTCTTTTTTGAATGTGATGTGACTTACTGGAACTTGTTGAAACTTTCCCTTCAAGGGGAGTGGTGTAAATTCTGACAGTGGTTGATTATAAAGTTTTCCAAATACAAATAGAATATGGATTTTGTTTTGCAAGTTTAGTTTTCCTCCATTTTATTTTCATTTGAATCTTTTCCCTACCCATTTGCCTGGAAGGTCTACCGAATTGGCATTTGATTCCAACTTTCCTGGAACTTAATGAGCTCTCTCAACAAATTTTCTCACTTTTGTTCAATCCCTTTCTTATCCCTGATGACATGAACTTTCTCTGATGCCCTTCCATAACTCTCTCCACAGCTATTCAAAAATCCTTTAGTTCAATTTAGTTATACCTTATTGCTTACTTCATCAAATCATAAACAATCGAATTTTCCTTTTAAGCACATTAAAGATAACAAAAGACTAGAGAACAATTTTTTTCTGTGGTGTGTAGCAAGACAAAAATAGATGTAATGCAAAACAATCACATGGAATCAGAAGTATCATAAGTAATCGTATTTAAAATTTTCACTGTTGGTACACTCAAATTCTTTCTTTGGAGTTACAATCTCAGTTGACAAATGATATATACAGGGAGTAGGGGAAAAAAAACTAGAGAAAAATCACAAGAACATGAAGTCACAAGCTGCACATTTGCAGACCAGAAAAATTGGTGTTGCCACTCCACTCCACTCCACTCCAAACTATCTTTCAACTATAAACAAATTCCACAAGTCAAAAAACCATTTGTTTGATCCAGCATTGGCTATAAGTTGTGTGAATTAGTAGTTTTTTGTTATGTGTTCAGAAAATATCTTTACTGCCATTGATTAACACCTTGCTCTAATGGTGAGCCGGGCACAAAGGGCACAAAACCTCTGCCACCAAAAACAGGTCTCATGAAACCATCATCAAACTTCCGCCAGTAATGGTGGACAGTATGAGAAGGCTTGCTCAGGAACATCATTAAACTGGTTGGCCTAGGCACATTTTCGTTGTCTAAGTTGTCCTCCAAATCTTGTCCATTCAGAAGTGGGGTGTTAAAGGATTTGGGGCTTGATGGTTCCGACGAGAACATGCTGGCTGTATGTTTTCCTATTGGCAGCAAAATCCTTACTAGTGGTTTAGTTATCAGACCAAATACCTGAAAGAATCCAGAGATTAACCATATTACACACTTTTGTGTCTCTAAAGAAACAAGTCTGAAGATGTACTTAAGTGTCCTGTGAATTTTTTAAAGGCAGAAAAGATTGCAACTTTAAGTACTTAAAAACGTAAGATTCATCAGAATTTCCAATTCCTTCAGATTTTTTAATCTTAATGGCGAAGGTGGTGCTTGATCTCTTGAGGTTCATATCAAAACATCCAGTTTAAATGTTCACTTCTAATATCTAGCATGCAACTAAACTTCCTGGGCTCAAAATTGACAAACTAGGAGTAGCGAGAACCTGTTGACAGCAACAATTAAACCTCCATGACAAGCTTTACATTGCTCCTAATTATGCAGATAGATTTACGAGCTTAATATGCTGAACTATGGGGTGGGTGTTCATGTTTCTAAGTACGATATTCCTTAAAGCAGAAAGCTTCGGTAAGCTGAGAATCTGCATAGGCACTTAGCCGAGCTAAGAATTAAGCATGAGCATGTGAATCCCAAGAGGGTCATAGCCAACAGGCTCTGGTCCTGGCAAAAACCCACAGGAGGTACTTATCATGTTGCATTCTTATTTGCTTCCAGAGACGTAAAGAGGTATTCTTACCACTGTGCTTGAGAGGACTACAGTGATTGTGCTGGTGATCATAATTGCATTCCCGCGTAACTTTGTATGGCCTGACCTGGTGAACTGCTTTCATGAGAGCAAATATATATCAGAGGAAAGCAGATACAATTAATGACATCTGCAGGAGGTGTACATGTATCTCAGGGAACAGTCTGGAAATTGAAGCAAGTTCATCTTATTAGAAAAAAGTTGGACGTTGGAACACATTGTGAAACTACTTCAAATCAAGGAGGACATCACCCTAGAGATTTAAGGAGCAAAACATATACTTGTTCGTGCAGGAACAGAAATGCTCACTTCTCCTTTACCTGATTATAAGCAAGAGCCATAGAAACAGCACCACGCATCAAGCCAGCCCACCAAATTGTCACCTGCAAAGTAAAGTCCATACAGAGATCTAAGCACTAACCTTTCATAAAGGTAAATTTTGTTATTAAGAACGGCTTGGAACCCGTACTTGTTGCTTTATGTTGATTTTTTCGTTCGGTGATGCCTTAGTCAAGTTGGATAAGAAGGACAAGGGAAAAACAAATGCTGCTCTTCCAATAAGAACCAATGCCAAGAGTACTGAACTCACTGCAACTGATGTTCCCGGGCTGAGAAGAGAGCAGAAATTTACCCTTAAATTTACGTATTAAAGAGAATTCATCATATTTAACCTTTTTCTAGCAAAATCAGAATGCAAATGGTCTCTTATGTGTTTCTATGAATATTACCTATGACTCACAAACTTCCACTTCTCGATGTCGAGGGCGTCCATGCCAACATAAAGGAAGATGAAAATTTCAGCAACAAATGATAGAGTAGCGAAAGCATGCCTGCAATAGTTGCTGATCCTCAATGAAGATGAAGGGCAAAATATTCCGAAACTCTAGAATACAAGAATTGTAGCCAACGTCAACAACATACTGGAACATGTAACTAAACATACTTAGTTGTCACCCTTGAACTTTCAGTCACGTTGTGCCACGTATAGTGGGACATAACTATCCCACAAAAGAACACAGTGAGAATGGCACTCAAATTGAATAGCTGCAAGAGACCATAAAGATTCACCATTGTGGTTAGAATCCTATCTGGAGCCAAATTTCATTTCAGCACTAGGAAGGAGAAGCAAAAAACCAGAAAAAAAAAAAAAGAAGACCAATTGGTACTGAGATATCTTACTTCAGCCAACATATATGAAAGGTAAGCCATGAGTATCATGAGAGCAACTTCACGATCGGTAGAGTGCCTAAATTTGCGATAGAACAAGAGTTATAAGACAATCATTGAGACATTACAATGTGATTAATTGTCTTGTTATCTTTCTTTAATTATGTTCTTTTCTTTCCTTTCACACCAGTAGTACCTTTTAGTTCCATCAATGTGAAACTACAGATAACTCCTGAACCTTACTCAACCTATTCAACTGCATCTAGAATCATTAAGGGTGTCCTTTCTACACATGTTAATGCTTAGTCTTCTGCGAAAAAATAGCAACAAACCTTCCAAAGTAGAGCCTCTTAATCATGTATGCACTTAGTAGTCCAGCCTGCAGAAGACAGGAGTATGGCACTGCAAATCATTAGAAGGGAATAGGCAGACCACAAGAGAGTTAAGGATTCACTTGAAGAGAAAGGGACAGAGAACTTACAAGAACACCCAATATTGTGCTTGAGATAAATAGATACAGGAAGTTGCCAGCAAATTGTAATCCAATTCTTGAGTTAATATGGGAGAGGTCAATACTCTGGATTGCGTGAAAAAGCACCACTGAAGTGGCATCATTTACCACACCTTCTCCAAAAACTAAACTGTAAAGTAGAGGGGTCTCATCCTGATTAAGAACCTGAAGCAATACAAATTAAACAAAGCAAGCTTTGGTCAATGCCATTTGATAAGACCTGTAGCTGGACAAAATCATCATTAAGCTGTTTATACCTGCAAGGTGCAAACGGAGTCTGTTGCAGAAAATATTGCTCCAATTGCTGGAATCAAGAGATCAAAATAACTAAAGCAAATCCAAAAGGGAAAGAAGTGAAGAAACTATGTGAATGAAGAAAGAAAGAGATTATAAGAGTGTACCAAGATAGTCTCCTATTTTGAGGGAACCAATGTTCATATTGTTGAAAAAGTGTTTAGCACCTAACCAAAAGAACCAATTGATCATCAATGGCAAGAGTCTAAAGAAGGTAGAACGTGCAAAAGAAAACAGGAAGAACCATCAAAACTCGTCTAACAGTGAAGTAGATCTTTTTGTTCATTCCCCAAATGTGGTTATGGGACAAAATTCCAACATTTGGCCGTTCTAGAGTACCTACTGATATGACGGCTGTGGATATCAAAGTACCAATTGCTCCAAACAGCATAATAGTCATAAAGTTGCGAAAAAATTGCTTCTTCTTCACTTGGAACCTGGTCCAGAGGATAAAAACAGAATGATCATATAAGCTTAGCAACCTTTTTCTTCGATGGAGAATAAAACCAAAAGAAAATAAAACACTTTTGTTCATAGGATTCCTTTTATTGTTTCAAACTGCATTAGAATTCCAGAGTAATGGTTGTCATAGCTATGTCTTCGAATTGCCTAATTTTTTACAATTATCAAACAGAAACTGAAGAACTGCAAGTCCTCCAATCATCATACCACACGAGTTATTCAACGAGTTGTCCCAGTTCTGATTCTAGTTCGGCTTGCATTATTCTCAATTTACAACTAAACGAGCTTATAGCCAAGGAAACGAGAAGGAGCATAAAGGATCGATTTCTAAATGAATCCGCCAGCAGGAAAGTAAAGAAATGCAGAAGATCAAACATACCCAGCATTGAAAATAATAGGTGGAAGAAGATAAATGAAGAACAAGTCTTCACTAAACACCAGAAGATGGGAACTCCTCCCTCCTGTAGTGAGCAGAATCATAACTCCTGTGACCAGTCCCTACATTAATCCACCAGAGAGCTATCACAAACTGTTCTTTACTAAACTCTTTATAAAGACAATCAAACACATCTAATGTATCATTCAGGGCAGAGTTAAAATCTGACTATAGCGAGTGCGGTGATTGACTCGTTCATCCATTTGCTTTCTTCCAACAAATGACCAATAAGGATACACGCACAAAGAAGAGCCACAAACAGGTTTATTGACACTACTGAAGCATGATCGGACGCCAATATCGACTTTGACAGAACAGAGACTACACTGACCGCCATTAAAAACCCCACACACAGCAAAGTAAAACTCTGAACTCTGTTTCTTTAACCAATTATCTTCTCACTTTCCTAACAGAAGTTGCTTCGTTTTCCAAACCAAATCAGAGCCACCCACAGGCTTTATGGAGCTAAAGTTCGCAACTTTACTCACTTACCAGTCACCACAAAGACACATACATAGACATAGACTCCAAAGGCAACACGTATATATATGTATCAATAGCTAACCAACTTCAGCTCAAAGAAGAATATTTCACATCAAAAATGGAGATTTGGAGGTGATTTTTGTACTGGAGGAAACATATAACATCTGGGTTTCTGTTGTTTTGAAAGACAATGGACGGTGTAAAGGCTTAAGTGTGGAACAGGGACGGGTCCATGAGAATGATAGTGTTACAGTCAGGAGAATCTAAAGAGTGCATTTGTAACGCACCAACTCATGGAAGCTTCTTTATTCGTAGATTCTTCTTTTCCATATATATATATATATATATATAAAGTTATTTTAAAATTAAAAATTAATAAATAAATACGATAAAAGAAATAGTATCATCCGATAATTTTTAAATATAATAATTAAATAAATACTAAATTATATAAATTGTTGTATCTCGTTGTACTTTTAAAATCCTAACCATCCAATTTATTATAACATACACTTTAAGAACATCAAATCTTTTCCGCATTTATAGTTGATCTATTTTATAATCAATAAGTAAATTTATTTATAATTATTGTAATAAATTTAAATATAAGTGATTATACTTCTTCATTATATTGTTTTACATAAAAGAAATATAATTATATATTTGCTAAGCATCATATTTTATAAATTTTGAGAATATAATTTGTATCATATCAAAACTATGAATTAAAATCCTATTGGATGAAAAGAAAATATCAATAAATTTATTTTTTGATAAAACTAATCGAAATGCTCTGTTCAATCTTCTACCCCTGTTAACGAACGTTGAAACAGAGTCAAGACAGAGTTAACAAATGTTGAAACAGAGTTAAGAACTCGAAAAAGTCTTGAACATGGAAGTGACGTTTCAGACAAAGAGTCCAACGTTGTGGATCACTTTAAAAAGAACCACTAAACTTGTTCCCTCCACCAAAGGACGGATTAAGAGTGGTGATATAAAGGCCATAAGATCCATGCATTTATGTATACAGATTTCTTCTCTGGTAGGACATACCAACGAGTAAAAAGATAGAAGCTTTTCTTCCGTTTTGAACAATCATTCATTTAGTTTAAAAAAATTATTAATTTTTATTGAAAAATATTTTTTCAATTAAATTTCAAAAATTTTTATTATTAAGAAAATCTTTTTTAATTATATTTTTAATTCTCTAATTTTATTTAATATTTAGACGATTTTTGACGGTTTAATATTAAATGAATCTTTTAAATTTTAAACTTTTTTTTATTTGTTTAATTTTCTATTTTTTAAAACATTGTTTTTTATAGTTTAAATTGTTTTAAACTTCTAATTTTAAAATTATTAAAAAATCTTCATATTCTTAAATTTTTAAAAAATTGTATTTTGATTTTTTAGTTTAAAAATAAATTCGAAACATATATGATATGATATAAATATATGTTATTGGCATGAAGCTTTAAATTTAATAATTTAATGTAACTTAAATTAATTAAACTCAATCCAACAAATAATTAAAGATAATAACAACAAATTATTGAATTTGAATTAGAGTTAAATTAAAAAATTAAATTATATCATCGTATTTAAAGCTTATAATTGGTGTATATGTGTTATTAATATCATATATAGTTTTTTAATATTAAAATTCAAGAGAAGTAACATTTTTAAATAAATTTTATTAAATATTAAATGTTATTAAAACAAATTACTCCCTATTTTTAACAAAATTATAGTTTTCTCAAATTAAAAAATAAATTAAATTTACCCCAACAAAAATTATAGTAAACCTCGAGACAATGAACAGAACAGAGCAACCTCTGTTCAAACTCTGACCAACAAAGTTATAATAATCACATGCTGACCTTAATCCCGACAACTCCCCCACACTTTCTACAAAGGTGGAGGATCGCATGATGGATTTGGTTGTCTCACAAGGACTCCCAAGAAAAGGAAAGCAAGTACTACTACTGCTACTGTTCTGTTCTCTGGGGTCCTCCATTTTCGCATGAATGGTAACGAATTCTCCGTCTCCATGGGGTTTGAAACGTGGGGGTGTTTCTGAGGTGTGTCTGTGCTCTGTTGGTTGAAGAAGTACTTTTAGGCTCGCGTGTGTGTTGGATTATGATCTTGTCGACTTAGCGCCGTCCATGATTTTGTCTCTTGGTTTAATCAAATGAGAACATTTTCTGTTTTTGGTTGTGTATTTGTGAAACAAAATAAGGCATGATAATCACTTTGATTCACTTTGATTTTTTTAATAGATTTTTTAAAAAAATTATAATTTTAAAAATTTTAAAAATTAAATTGAAGTTATATTATTTTAAAACAAGGGGAAAAGACATAAATTTTTTCACTTTGATTTTTTTAATAGATTTTTTAAAAAATTATAATTTTAAAATTTTTAAAAATTAAATTGAAGTTATATTATTTTAAAACAAGGGGAAAAGACATAAATTTTTTAGAAAAAATTTAAAATATTTAAATTCTTGAAAAAAAATCCTTCTAATTTTCGGTTTAAAAAAAGCTACTTCTCTTAGATTTTAGAAAATTTTAAAATATTTAAATTCTCATAAAAATTCTTCTAATTTTCGGCTGAAAAAAACTACTTCTCTTAGATTTTGATTAAAAAATAATGAGAGGTACACAGTAACCAATAGACATAAACTAATTAAATATTACAAATATGATAACTCAACTCAGTTCTTAAATATAACTAAAATTGATTAAATTAATAATTGAAGATAATTTTAATAAATTATTAATGTGAATCAGATTTTTTTTATGGTTTAAGGGCTAAGTTAAATCATAATATAAATAATATTTAATTACTTCATATTTGATGTTCATATTATGCATATTTGGTTGTTATTTTTTTTGACTAAAGTTTAAGAGAAGGACTTTTTTAGAAATTTGAAAATTAAAAGACTTACAAATTTTGTGTCTTTTATATATTAAATAAGTCTGAAATAAGCCCAAACCACATAACCTAAACAACTTCATAGGAAGCTAACCCTTGCCTGACGCAGGCCATGAACGTGGCCCAATCCCTTTTCAACTACTCCCTTTGTCAGATAAGGAGGTCATGTTTAGGCTCTCAGCTTTCAGATCATGGTGAACAGGTTGAGCAGCTGGTGTCGGCCTGTCGACCGATGACTAATCTTAAACAAAAAAGGTCTAAACGACTAAATCTTTTCTATTTTTATGATTTGTGATTAATAATTTTAAAAGGCATAAGTTTTCAAGAAAAAAAAAAGGAACTTAATTTTATTTTAATTTTAAAAACCCATCAATTTTAAGAAATTATCAGCCAAAATTAATTATTTGTGACATTATATATGTATACTTAATTATAATGTTTTTTGTCATAATCGATAAAATTTTCTATTATTTTTTTTATTGTTATTTTTATTGTTACTACATTTTCCATCTCTCTCTCTCTCTTTCTTTTCATGTAGGTCATTTAAAATCAGTCTCTTTATTAGTTAGAAATAAGATGGCGTATTATTAGACCTCAGGTATCAACGGAATTAATTCATACTGAATATTACTGTTGTTGTTGAGGTGTTGTAGTGAAAGTGAATAGAGTAAGGTTGGCCTTTTGATTTTATTATTTTAATATAAATTAAAGATTGATAATTACTAATATTTATTTTTATCAGGAAAATTTTAGGAATCCTAATGTATCTATGATTCTAGTGATATCCTCTCTGCTAAGTACAACTTTCATGCTGACACCATACCCACCGAGCTGCCAGCAACTGGTGGTTCAATAGTTTGGAAGAGTATTAAGGCTACTTGGCATCATGTTCTTCAGGGGTTGAAATGGCGAATCGGTGACGGAGCTAGGACCCGTTTCTGGCTGAACCCTTGGGTTGAAAATCTGGGGCCTCTTATAGCCTATACAACAGAGCCGGTCCCACCTTTAGACATAGATCGGCTGACATGACATTTTGTGGACACTGCTGGACACTGGAACTGGGAAGAATTCGCCCACCTTCTCCCTTCTTCAATCTACTTGTCCATAGCAGGGATTCTACCTCCCAAGGCCTCTCTAGGTCCTGACAAATTAATCTGGGGTATTTCAGAAACGGGACGCTTCACCACAGCTTCAACCTATTTTATGATTATGAACCTCGAGGGAAGGCCATCCAATTCTTTATGGAAGATAATTTGGCAATGGAAGGGGCCCTAAAGGATCCGTTCCTTCCTTTGGCTATTCGTGCACGGCCGTTTGCTTTCAAATCAACAACGTGCTCGACGACATCTCACCACTGATCTCGCTTGCCACTATTGTCATTTTGAAGAATCCTCGCTGGATATCATGTGAAACTACATACGCGCCCGAACCTTATGGCATGCGTTTCTTCCTCAGATCATTGCTTCAGACTTTTTTACCCTGCACACCCGGGAATGGATCCTGCTTAACCTCCAATCTCACCGAAAGGTACGGGGCATGGACTAGTCAACCATTTTCGGGACGACTTGTTGGTTCCTATAGTCATGGAGAAATAGCGTCATGTTCGAGGCGTAATTCTCTTGGCCAACTTCTTTGGTGCAGATCGTTTTAGAGTATGTCCAGCATATTAAACTGACATCAGGATGGCAAGAAAGAGCCCACACTGGAATTCGGACTCGGACTGAACAGCTTATTGGTTGGAGCAAACCTCCTCCCGAATGGGTTAAATTAAATACGGACGGCTCGTGCAAAAGTTCTTCCTTTACGACCACCATAGGAGGCCTTCTTCACTACAAGTGTCTGGCTTGGAAGCTTTGTACACAACATAGGACGATGCTCTCCTACCTCAACTGAACTCTGGGGAGTTCTATCTGGTCTTCAGCTTGCATGGCAGAGGGGATATCGCAGGATTGTCTTAGAAGTGGACTCGTTACCAGTTTTAAACATTCTGTCTTCCCCATATATGCGTTCAATGTCTCTCGATCCCCTGGTCCTTGGCATTAACGAGTTCTTTACCCAAAACTGGATCGTTCGACCACGCCACATTCACAGGGAGGGCACCGGTGTGCAGACTGGCTAGCCAATTTTGCAGCTCAGTTTGAGCTTCGGAGTATCTCACTAGAACATACACCCATAGGGTACATCTCAATCCTCGCAGAGGATATGTCGGGGATTTGTTTCCCATTATTAGTTTTGTAATTTTTTCGGCTTTTATTCCCTATGATGTAAAAAAAAATCTCCTAAGATTTATCTTCCTTATGTAATAAGTTCTCTGTTGCTATATAAATCATATTAGGGTCTTGGTGAATAATCAAGCTCTCAATTCTTCTGCGAATTTGTTCAACATGGTATCAAAGCCGCTTTAAAACTTAGACCATCCCCTTGTTCTCCGTGTCACCTTTCTTTTCTGCCTTAGACCATCCCTTCTCCTCTGCGACATCTTTCTTTTACTCTGCCCTAAAGCAAAACACTAAAATTGACCTCACAGTAGCAATTAGCAGCCATGAGCGACCAGAGCAGCACCGCCGCAGGTCTCCAGAAACTTCCCACGCGTCGGTGCATGAGTGATAAGCACCATTGTTTGGCGTCCTCCAGTGATGGCGAGTTGATGGGTCAGCTCGCCTTCTTAGTCTAAACAAGGTTCTGGTCTCGGTTTGTGTCAAATATGACCAGAACTTGAGTATTTTGTCGTCCTCGTCATCTATCATACACTCCAAGTTATCGGCAGCCACAATCTAACGTCTTCCTTCAACTGATATAAGAATTATTATTACCACTTAAACAATGTTTAAGTGGTAATAATTACTCTTTCTGGTATAAGAATGTTGCGTTTATTTTCAAGGGTCAACAAAAAAGTTCTCATCTCACAAGTGATCCTTCAACTGATAACAAAGAACTAGAGAATTGGCTAGCTGATGCTGCGCAGTTGCTACTTCTTTTTGATTCCACGAGACCTAAAATCTCAAACTTGTTTTCTCATGCCAATACTTGTAAACAAGCTTGGGACTATGCCAAGCTTCTATATTCAAGTAATATGCTCAGTGTATATGATATCTTTGTTGAGTTGTTTAAGTCCAAGCAGGAAGAAAGTTTGGTTGAATACTTTGGGAAGGTGAAATAAGTATACGAAGAGTTGAATTTTTTACAGCCAATCACGTCTGATGTAAAGGAGATACAAAGGCAAAAAGAGCTCATTATTATAACAACATTCTTATTGGGATTGAAACCTGAGTTTGAGTTTGTTCGAGCACAGATCCTTGGAGGTGTTGAAATCTCATCTTTGGCTGAAGTATTTTCTAGGCTTTCTCGTTCCATGACTAAAGAAGGTCCGTCTGAGAACACTTCTGAGAGGTCAGCGCTTGCAAGAAATTTTTGTTGGCAAGCTAGATGAGGACATGGTGGTCAGAGTGGTAGAGGACATGGTGGTAACAGCACACGTCCCTATTGCAAATATTGTAATAATTATAGGCATGAAGAGGAGACTTGTTGGGATAAGCATCCTGAATTACGAGCAGCCCATTATGCTTCACTAGAAGAACATCCTCCTTCAGTTGCAGATTCACAGTCCTGTATCACTTTATCTCAGGATGAGTATGCTAAGTATATGCAATATCAGTCAGCTCAGCAGGTGTCG
The DNA here is from genome assembly GCA_027563825.1 of Erythroxylum mucronatum. Lineage (NCBI taxonomy): Eukaryota > Viridiplantae > Streptophyta > Magnoliopsida > Malpighiales > Erythroxylaceae > Erythroxylum > Erythroxylum mucronatum. The sequence goes on from JAOSBP010000206.1 coordinate 42,567,092, forward strand.
TCTTCTTCTGTGGCTTCTATGCCTCATCGAGATAACCGAACCACTTGTTATTCATCCTGAGAAACAGCTATGGGTATTAGATTTTGGTGCCACTAATCACATCTCAGGTATCATAACCAATTTCGATCACTTTTTTCCCTTACATTCCTCTCATAGTAATAAGCTTACAGTCGTTGATGGTTCCACCACAACCATCACAGGTGTTGGGGCTTCTCATCCTAATGCGTCTCTTACTTTACCTTCTACATTGTTCGTTCCAAATTTCCCTTTCAATCTTATGTCAGTAAGCAAATTAACGAAACAATTAAACTGTTATATTTGTTTCTTTCCCCATAATGTCATTATCCAGGATTTAAAGACCAAGAAGATGATTGGAGAAGGGCGTGAATCGAAAGGATTGTACTGTTTTGGCGAGTTGCAGTCTTTCGTCGCTTTGTTAGCTTTATCTTCTCTTATTGATATTCATAGTCGACTGGGTCATCCATCATTGAACAAACTCAAGAAATTAGTATTAGGTCTCGAGTCTATTTCCAATTTAAATTGTGAGCCTTGTCAGCTTGGGAAACCCCATCGTTTTCATTTTTTCCTCATGTTAATAAATGGCAGAAAAACACTGTATGTTAATTCATACAGATATTTTG
>JAOSBP010000206.1:42579470-42605426 GCA_027563825.1 Erythroxylum mucronatum
AGAGAAGCTTGAAGTAGGACTAATCAAAACTCCCTTTGTCAAGTCAGAAGATCAACTTGCTGATTTATTTACCAAAGCTCTTGGTGGATCTAAGGTGCAATCTATATGTAACAAGTTTGGAGCTTATGATATGTACTCTTCAGCTTGAGGGCAAGTATTAAGAAAGCCTTAAGAATCTTAATATATCTATGATTCTAGTGATCTCCTAAATCTCCTAAGATTTCTCTTCCTTATGTAATTTGTTATCTATTGCTATATAAATCAAATTAGGGTCTTGGTGAATAATCAAGCCCTCAATTCTTCTACTAATTTGTTCAACAAGTGTAATTTACTGTATGGTTAGAATTGGTTTGCAAGTGATGAGAACCTAGGAATCCTATTAATTTCTTAGAATTCTCAATTTATAGAAATTTTTAAAAAATTTCAAATTTGAATATTATATAAATTTTCAAATCAAATTTATTCTTTAATTTTAAATTTTGTACATTAACACTATAAATATTTTATTAATGATATATAATTTACAAAATATTATATTCATAAATATTAATTTATTGTATAATTAGAAAGTAAAATTTAAAATTCTCATAATATTCGATTAAAAAATAAAATTTCAATAGATGTTAAATTATTAAATTATTATATAAATTGTTAATTATAATTAATGAATTTTATAATTTGAATATATGTATATATATGTTTATTTATTTTTAACTTATTATTCCTACAAAAGTCTCTTCACACCAACTTTTATGACTAGGAAGTTAGTTATTTAATGATTTATATTTAAAAATTTTAATATTACAAACTATTTTTCTAGTAATTTTAAAATATATTACATAAAAATATTCAAATATTTAACCTTTTTCCATTGGCAGCCCATATCTTCTGCAAGCTTACAGATTAATGCCCAAATGTCGGTATAAGATCAAAAGGCCCTAAAGCTATGAGCTTTGTCTCAGCCCCAAAACTTTCAAACACATGGCGGGCATTACCGATAACAGGTGAAAGGAGGGAGCTTGGACCCAACCCAGATCACCCACAAGAATAAGCAGCAAAACAACACCATCAATTCTCACTTTCACAGTCCCTTCTCGGCCAATTTGTATTTGCCATTTTTCTTCTCTCTCCTCTGTTGAAGGAGAGAAGAAGTAGTAGAGGAGTCTCGTGTTTTGCAACACGTACTAATGGAATAAAACTGAAAGCTTCAGTATACTGTAAATTCTCTCTATCTTCTGCAACTGGGGTTCTCTGCTGCCCCCTTTTCTTCTCTCTCAGACCTCCAGATGTACCTGCATTACCGCGGGATCGACCCATTTTTTTGACGTAAAGTCGAATCGCTGGTTTCCCGAAGATTTTTTTGGATAATTTTTACGGAATATTTGTTTGGATAGTGGATTGCACGTGGGTCTCTTTCAGTTTTTAATGGGTGTTTTTAATCTTTGTGTTGCGGGTTAGTATCTTGGGTCTAACTTTTCAGGTTTATGAGTTTTCTACTTGCAAGTTCGAAATTTATTTTCGGTTCAATGATTACGCGGGTTGTTTGAAATAATGGATGATCATTTGAGTTGGATTGCATGGCGCCGGAAAATTGTTTCTGAGAATGAAACCTCTGTGATTTTGTCGCCGGAACCTCTGTTTCTTACAAATTTCGAGGTTTAATCGTATATATTTTGGTTCTTTGTGTTTTGTTTCTTGTTGGTAGTATTAATTTTTAGCTTTTGTGGTTGGTGATTTTGGGTGATTAATGTGGCAATGCAGTTGGGATTGTTTGGTGTGATGGTTTTCTTTTGAATGCTGTTAAGAGTTCTAACTGCTATAATTTCTTTTGTTCAAGACGGATGGTATGCTCACTTGGAAATGGAAAAATGGCAGTAATGGCTAGGCTTTTGGCTGAAGGAAGTTTATCGCACACTCCTTCCGGTAAAGGAAAAAATGGTAAGAATCATCTGTAATTTGCTAAGTGAATACATTTTTTGGATGTTTCAATTTTGTACTCATACGAGAGACACGTTATTTGGCAGGGGATATTAGTAAGCAAAAATTGGCTTTTCAATGCATCCACAGAGAGTTACGTGACGCAGATAGTCCGAATTTGCTTGATGAAGAAGGTAATTATTTCCCATTCATATGTTCAGTTAAAATGTATAGGGCCTTAGTTATATCATGTCCGTGGAGTTGGAATTTGCATATCGTATGTTAAGGTGGATTGTGCTCCAAAGTTGCAACAATTTTTCATCTTTTTTACAACGTTCATTGATGACTCTTTATTTTATTAGTCTCAAGTTCTTCTAATGCTATGATTCTTGGCAGATATGCATGTTTTTGGTTTGATGCCTATGACTGACCCATTGCATCTGGTAAGATTTGACAATACTATGAATTTTTGTGATGTCTTATTTGTTTATGTGTCTTTTAGTATTGTACATGCATGAGCTATGGAAATTTATTTGTGCATTTGTGGGCGTACAATTGTGTTGGTGGCAAGTGCACATCTGTGCTACAATATTTGTGGATATTTGTATACTGATGTATTAGAATGTTTGACACTTGAAAACCTTGATGGAAAATGAGTATTAAGCCTAAAGTGAGTTATGGTGCTTGTTATATATGTGACTACTCTTTTATTTATATATTTGTGATTGCATCTGCAATTGAATTTCATTGACTTCCTGTTCCTGCTGTTTATCTGATTATGCAATGCAATTGTGAAGGTTTGTTGCAATGCATGTAAAAAGCCAGTGAAGGCCAGTCAATATGCAGCTCATGCAGGTTTTGAGGGTTTATCTGTTTCAGTTTTTCTTTTTCATTTGTTGGAGAAATTTTCTCCCAATGTCTTCCAGAAGTTAAACAAGCTGGTTTGCTTATTTTTATTGTCTTGTGACAGTTTGGGTGCTGCTCTGAGCTGGGTTCTTTTCTTGTTTTTCCCTCTTATTGTCTCAGAACTTTGTAGGTCCTTAATTTCTACAGGAGAAATGTTGTTGCAGCCTTTTGGTGGCACTGGTCACAGGAAACCTCCTAGGAAGGACAAAAAAAAGTCATTAAGCTCTTTTTCAAGTATCCTCTGTTCTATTTCACTTTAATAGTTTAATTTGGAATTAATCAAGAGCAAAACTGGCTGTTTGTTGAAGCTTTGCTTCAATGGCTGCTTAAATGCTTTTCTCCCTCACTCAGATGCTAGCATCACTAAAATCGTGACATCATCTATAGCCTCATTGGTAGAATGAAGAATCTCGAAAGTGGTTTCATCATCAATTCTTTCATTTGTAATCTTCTTGTTATCGAGGTCTTGCAGGCTGACTTTAGGGTGCTATAGGCTTATACTCACATATTTTTACTAAAGTTGGAGCATTTACTGCATATTGAGATTTTTACTTTTTACAATTTAACCATACTTAGACCAAGCTGCACCAGCTGGAGAGCAAGAACAGTTTGAATCTATAGATGTTGATGACACAGCTGCCCTAGAATCTCATTTTGACGGGCGATCCAAATTGCATTCTTCCTTTTCCGTGGATACAAAAAGTGAGTCGTATTTGCTTCTTATTTTCAGTCATTTATTCTCATGCTCTTTCTGAAATTCAAAGCATTTTTATCCTTCTTTTCTTACTTCCATAGTTAGCTTTGCAATATTTTATGGTCTTTGTTTAGTAAAAAGAAGTTACTTTGTCAAGCTCAAGTTGTGGCACATCTTTGATGCTACTTTTCTTAGGGATGGGAAGTTGGTTGTCACTTGCTAAGGGCAGCATTAATTGCTCTATATTGGTATTTAGCATTTCCTTAATGACAGAAGAATTGTGTGCTCATCTATTCTTGGCATCTGAAGCAAGGACTTCAGCTGAACCTTTCAGCAGTCAAGTAGGTTGCAACAGTTGGTACTTCTGTACTGCTACTTGAGATGGTATTCTCCAAGAAATGTACAAGGTCAATCAGTTTTTAATAGCTTGTTTTTTTGTGAGTTTTGTATTGTTTTAAAGTTGTGTATTGTAATTCTTTTGTCTTGTAATTTAAGAAACCGTATAATGCACTTTAAATAAGCTTTTTAGAGTTTTATCCAAGAGGCCTTTTGCATGCATTTCATGTCGTTAGTCTGATATGGTTGGACAATGATTTTCTTCAGTTGAGGGCAGTTGCATTTGCCATTGTTTAGTATTTGAATGGATGAAAAAATAATTTTGTTATATTTTGCCTACAGTTTAGTTTTGAAATACAAGTATTGCTCCTACTTCTCAATATAGCTCTATTGTTTGCTTGAAAATGTCTATAAGGAAATTCTGCTTGTGTTGGTGTGACATCAATGATGGACGGTAAAGGAGTGAATCATGAGAATACAAACCCCTCAGCCTGTGTAATTTCACCTCCAACGAAACGCTCTAAACTGTATGTTTTCTTTGTTCTTTATAAGGTGTTATTGTTTCAAATTTCATTTATCTGCCTGCGTTTCTTCAAGGAGATGGGATACCCAGCACATCATCCATTTTGATGAATTATGTGTCATTGCACTTAATTGTACAATTGTGTAAAGTATGTTAAAAATTCTGTTCAAATAATCAGGATATTGTTTTTCAGTGGCTGTGAGAAATTACTTAAAATATCCCATTGATGCGTTTTTTATGCTGGATAAGTGACGCAACTTTTATCCACAGGCCTCAATGTTAAACTTACTGTGAAAATTGGGAGTGCTTGCACGAACTTGTTATGATATTTGTCTAATTTATATGAACTACAACCATAATTTTAGGAAATGATACATCTTTGCAACATCAAAACTCTCTGTTCATAAAGTTTTACTTGTAAACTGCTGTTGTGAACCTGTGTAACTTTGTATATGCATTTCCAAAATGTTACACAGTGATTTTGTTTTTTTGTAGTGTATTGAATCAGAATCTGTCTCAGTCAGATGATTTAGAAATATCTTCTTACTTAGCAGGCATTGAAAGCTCTCAGGTTTTTGATCCTTGTAAGTCCAACTATTGTTGTTATACTAATACTGTTTTATAACATCTCATGTAATGATTGCCTTCTTTTTTATTCCTCTTTGAGAGTATATTTCACCCAAACTATTGTAGTTTGCTTCTTGAGTTTTGGACTTCTATTTTCTTTTGTTAGCTAGTTTCTGTTCTCTTGTCAATTGAAGTTTTTGTTGCATTAGATTGAAAGACTGCTTAAACGATTGTTGCTTCTCTTATTGACAAATGTACATGCACATGCTATATTCCTTAAATGAATTGGAATTGGCTTGATGACCATTTGTATGGGATGACTTATGAGGATTCTTTTCATGTATTCTCCAGGCATGGAATTACGTAAGCAATGTGCCTCAGAAAGTGACGTTTGTAATGGTGCTGTTTTTGTTAAAAACTCTCAGCAAGCTTATGAATCATGCCAGATGGCAAGAGGTTTTTTTTCCTTCTAACTTTGTATGCTTTATATTGCTTTTATTTCTACTTCTAATAGTCAGCAATTTATTCCCTGTAATAGTTTTTTCATGCATTGAACTATTCTTTCTCTTAGTTAGGAGTTGGTTCATTATTCTGTTGAATTGCTTTTGACAAAAATCTGTACAATTTAAACAGATGTTCCAGTTCCCATTGCTACCAAAATATATTACTCTCAAAGGAACAATCATCTTCGTTCAGCAATTGGTAATTTGTACCATACAGTATCAGCTAAGGGATCAAGTGATGGTGTGACGTGTCCAGAAGTATCACAGGAAATTATAAAGGAATTCCAGGGTCATAGGGGTGTTTCAAATGATCAAAAACAAGACATGCTTAACAAGAAGGTTAGACCCGGTGTTTCTTTACTTTTAATCTCACAGGAGGGAAGATCTTATAAGTAGTCTTGTGACAGCCATCTTGAAGTTGTGTTCTTTCAAATAGCTAAAAGCATGAAACAGATGTTCTACACAAAGTTCTTCTAGAATACAAACATATTTATGATTGTGAGGGCAAGGTACGTGAGCACGGCATATAAATCTAGTTGTTAGATGTAAACATTATCCAAAATTTATTTTGCTTTTGCCTGGACAATAAAATGGCCTCTCATTTTGAGCAAACTTAGGTTTAATGTTTATTAGCGGTGAAGTAATATGGTTTGTCCAATTTGAAATATTTTTTTTTTGATAAATTTATGGTTCTTAATGTTGCTCACCTTTTCATTGTTGCTCTTGAAACTTAGTGAGGCTACCGACTTGTTTCCCTATTACTGGTGAAACAGAGACATCCTCCAATGAGTAAACTTGATCAAATTCTCGCAAAAATTTCCAATGTCGGCGTGGACAAACCAGGAGGATGCCTACCATCAGCTAACTTTTCAAGTCACTTACCTGTGGACAATATTCTGATGCCTCAGACTGCTACAGTCAGATTGCTTCAAAGCAAATATCTCTCCAACAATCCTTATTCTTTTGCAGGAAACTCAGGTATTTTGCTAAATGTCTACATTGTTCCTTGACTTAGAAAGTTTTCTAATTGACTCCACACTTCATGTTAGCTAAGTTAGTGGACATATTCGTGGACATTATGGTTACCAGGTACTACAGCAGTTTTACGTAGTAGTGATCGGTCCATATGCCATGTTCTTGAAAATGTTATTTACGTGTAAGTGTTGGGACAACTTTTGATAGAGAAAATTTGCACCATGTATATTAGCCTTTGTGTTTCTCATGTCTGAAAATGTTGCACAATTTTGGTAAAACGCAATACCATCATGGTAACATTTTTTTGCCATAGCCACTCAATTGTATATTAATTTTCCTAGCAGCATGTGTACGCTTCATTTCTTGATTCATGCTCTCATCTCTCTTTTTGTAGGAAAATCACTTCAATCCATTCAGCGGCCAAATGGCAGTGTTCCAGTTTATAGGAGTTCTCACTAGCTGGAATTTTGGCTGAGTATAAATGTATTTAGGAACATACATGTCAGGCAAAAAACTCTAGTGGCATACATGAGTTTAGGATCCATTTTTTAACTAAGAAAGTAAATGAATGAAATTGTTTCTTGTAGCTCATTCTGTACCTTCAAATAGCCTGTGTCTATATTTGAAAGCAATTAAGGAAAGGACGAAATTAAAAGTTTATTCCCTTGAGATTTGTTTTGACATTTAAATTTCCTCACAATATTGGTATATGATCTCATATTTCAGTTCATTTTTTAAAAATATGGCAATGTCTCGTTTGACTTATTGTGACTATTTTGTTGTTTGGCTTCCACTTTCAATTGTCACTTTTTGAAATTTGATCTTATTGGCTTGCTAGTGATGCAAATGACTTGAAATGATGTCCAACGACAGGTCCTTGTAATTCAGGATGAATGTAGCTAAATATAATCATATGCCGCAAAAAATGTTCATTTCTACTTTCTTCGTAAGTCATACATTTAGGTTCCTTGTTAATTATCATTTTTCTTGCCCTTTCCAATGATGCCTTGATTGATTATCATGAAGGTGCAAATAACTGAATATGGAAAGAATTATTATTTTTTAGCTTGACATGATTTTTCATTCTATTCAATTCACAAGAAATCTAATACAGCACACAGACTTGGTTAAGTTACATAGGTTTTTAAGTCATGGAAACATGCCCCTGTTGTATTGAAATTTGGTGGGCCTGGGGTGCTCCATTTCAACAAAATATCAAGGAGTCCTGGAAACTGCACCTGGTAAGTTGCCACCATTAAATTCCCTGTTTATGCAAGTGAAAGTGGCTGTGGACAAAGTCATGAAAGCAACGGATTTGGACACCTAGTGCTTTAGTGCTTGGGGTTGGTTTGATAATTGAAAGCAATTTCAGGTTTTGAATGATGAATCCTTCCTTTGCTGTGGCTTAGTTGTCATAGGCTTTAGTTGTGATTGTCTTTCATGGATGAATTGTTCATCTGATAATGACATGTCATGGCATTTAAGGTTTCATTCTGGGCTCTCAATTATTGAATTTCAAGGAAATGAAGATGCGGGCCTTCTCATCCAAAACTGCTTCTAAAGGGTAAAGCTCAGTTATTTGCCTAAAATTATGGCTGATAACCTCAGATTTCATTCTGTCAATGATGATGCAAATTCTGGCATTTTCTTCAATTCAATGTGTTATCTCCAATTATGTTGGATCTTCATGATTGCTGTCTACTGGACAAGCTAAGCTTCCTATCTATAGAGAAACCCTTTTGTATCTTGTGCTTAGAGACCAAAAAAGACTGACCCTGTTAAATACTAATCCTTGAAGCAATGATGTCACACTATATCTACAAACTTTTGGGTTCTAACACAAAAACATGCAATGGAATATGCATGTTGGAGGTGGCTTTTGTGCCATTTTCTGATTCTGGTTTTTGTTCATGTGTTTAATTGCCAGAACCTGAACAGACCCGCCTCTTACTGTCAAGAGTTACATTCTTATTAAAGTTGATAGAGGAAGAGATAAGGTAGAGGTGCAGAAATTGGTCGTGTGCTGGTAATGACAATATACAGAGAATAAGGAAAATGACTCTTCAGTCCACACACAACAGTGGTCAACAAGATGGTCATATTGATTTCTTATTGCTTGGTGGGCTGTCCTTAGCATCTTGAAGTATCTCCTGCCAATGTCTGTTTTTTTTGTGAGATGAAGAAATGATGACAGTTCCCTACCACAAGGGCTGCATGAAATGAAAGTATGATTCTACCTTAGATAAGACAGAATCCACTAAAACAGTCCCCATAAGCTTTTGATGTTTTGAAGAACTAATAAGATATTCTGAAATATAATTATTAGCAATAATTGTTGGAATTTTGGAGAATAATTGGTGCTTAGTCATTTTAAGGAAGACAAAATTTAGATTATTTTGTGTATTTGTATTAATCTATTTCCTTAAACCCTAAAATTTGTTGGATCCAGGAGCTCACTCTTAAGGGAGATTTATATCATGGGCCTAGAGATAAAATATACTTGTAGGTTTTGACATCATTCTTCAACCCAAAATTTTAATACGTTAAATATATGGGTGCTTTCTACTTATATATTCTTTACTAGTTCCATCTCTTTCTAATGTAAGATTTTTACTCGTACTTGATATCTTAACAATTTTCCCCTCAAAGTGTGAACTTTTAAATTGGGCTTGGACTCCTCCTTGAGCGAAAACCTTTTTAAGTCTTTTTTTTAATAGCTCGAGTATATGGCGTCATCAAGAGTCCTTTTGCTCCATTGGTGTCTGGGCCTATTAGGAGTTTCCTTGCTCTTTTTTGTGGGGAGCCAACTTCAAGATTCGACTACCATCTTTATACTCGTCCCTTGTCGAATTATTAGCTCCGATACTACTTGTTGGATATGGGGAGTCCACTTTTACGGAAAATCTACATCATGAGCCTAGTGACGAAACATAATCCTTTCCACTTATATGTCCTTCATTACCTTAATCTCTTTTCAACGTGGGATTCTACTCACGCATTACATCCCAACAAGTTTCACTTTATAATTTTTATCTCATCATAATTTATGGATAACACTTGTTATATATTAAAAAAATTCTCCTCACAAAGTATTTTCTTAATTATAGGGTTTTAATTGTTTCAATCGCTCTCGCAGAAGATTGGTGTTAATAGACACTTTAACATGTGAAGGTATTTTATATCAAAAACAAAAATTCATCTTTCATAAAATATTAGTTTTTAGAATAAAAAGTCAATTTAACCTGAAATTCAATAAGAAAAGGCTTTACCGATAGCAGTCACACTCGTCACCAAAGATTCAATTCAGTGGACAAACCTCTATGGGCGCAGGGACCCATTTTGATGAGCCCTAGGTCTACCTCTTTTTTAGATATTATTCAATGTAGGCTTTTCTCTACTCTTTTTTTCTTTTTAAAAATTCACAATAATCCTAATAACATAATAAGTTATAATATAAGAAGTATCTATTAATTTCTTACAAACCTTTTCTTAAATCTATGTGGGTTTGTTAGAATTTTACAACTTAGTATAATTATAATTTTAATCATTTTTTATTTTTTAAAAAAGGATGATGATGATGTCATATTGATAATTATGAATTATGAATTATTCGCTATTAAACTTAATCCCCCTTTTGTGAATTTTAAACCCAAAAGAAGGGTATTGTAAGTTTGAAACTTCAAAATTTATTGTTTTTATTTTTTTAATGGTAAATTCATAGTTGCTATTTTATTTTTTGTATTGATTAAATTTCATCATTATAGTTTTTTTTTAATAAAAATTTTGAAAGTGTTAACATAACCTCTCTTGATTAATAATCTTACAATGTTGGGAATATTTTTAAAGATTGAATGTTTGAAAATTGAATGATTTTCATGAAATTGGTTTTTTGTTTCAAGAGGGAATAATGAGGTTGTACTCTGTTAGTCTTAGAGGCAAATGATTCCATTTGGTGGTGTTTAGACAACAAACTTTGTGGACTATTTGGTGCAAATAATGTAGAATTGATTGCAATTTGGTGTGTCCTAATGTTGTATTTGCAAGTTTTCTTCTTTGAGGGGATACCACTATTTGTCTAGATAGAAATGAAAATTCAAACTCTATGGTATTATTCCTTTTTTTAAATGTTTTTTAGTGATTATTTTCATTATTTCCTTTTTTTCTCAATATCACAAATACTCAATCTAATTTTTCGAGTAAAATATACCATTTTCTAATTTAAATTTCCTCGAATGCTACAATTTAACGGATAAGTGTTGATGGTGATAAATAGAAATCAAACAAAAAGTCAAAAATAGTGATGTAAAGTTCAATTAAATAGTGATGTTGTGATTACTTCACAACATTCATTAAGTTTATAATAAAACATATGATAGAATCAACTTTTTTTAAAAAGTAATTCTTCTCTTTAATTGTCTACTATTATGTTTCAATAAAAATATGTTCTAAACTAATTAATTCAATCAAATCTAATTCAAGTTCCTTATTCTTATATGAAACTATTATACTTTATACATACAAAAATTAAATAACATAAATTTTTTATTATCATTAAGTCAAAAAGTATCATTGACAAGTAAATGATATTTGTTTAGACATTTGTGGAAAACAATTTTGGTCCACCTTTATAGAAAATAGTTGCTAAGGCATCTCTCTCTCTAATTATAAAGTAATTAGCTATTTAATTAACTCCTAATCATTACACAAGAAACAAATTAGCGGATAAGGTACTTAAGAAAGCAAGCTTGTATTAACCAACTACACTCATTAATCTCTCCTACTCTCTACCTGCGACCTTCTTCTCCTCTCTCTCTCTCTCTCTCTCTCTCTACTACTATTTTCATTCACCAATCTCCAATCTGCATCTCTATAAAACTACGCAAACCCTTTTGATTTCTTCCAACATTGATCAAAGCCCATAATTCTGGTAGACCCAAAATGTCTTCTTTAAGAAATATTATGAGCCGGTCAAGGTCCCACGTGGTTATCCATGACAGGTCGGCGGTGGAGGCCGGACTCGGCGGGGATACTTCACCGTGTTGGGCGAACCTGCCACAGGAGCTGCTGAGAGAGGTTTTGATTAGAATTGAAGCTTCGGAGCTCCAATGGCCGCCCAGAAGAAGCGTGGTGGCGTGTGCCGGTGTTTGCAGAAATTGGAGGCACATCACTAAGGATCTCGTCAAAGTTCCTGAATTATGTGGCCAGCTCACTTTCCCCATCTCTGTTAAGCAGGTGTGAATAATGGGTTTGGTTTAGAAATTCGCACTTCTTTGGATTGTTCTTGAAGTTTTGATCTTTTGTTTAATAGAGTTTTGGGTAAATTTTGTTTCCCTTTCGATCTGTTGGCGGTAAGGGATTGCTGGATTTTTCAAATTTGGTCAGGAAACATTTTTGTTTGGGGCATCAATTCTTTCAAGAGTAGAACGAATCAAAAAGTTTAAATTGTCAAGTTTATGTTGCTGTAATCTCGTAGTGTTCATGAAATTTAGACGATTAATGGGTTCATTAGCTTGATAGAAGAATTCTTTTATCTGTCTGCTTTTGGTAGTGTTTTTTCTTACTTCTTTTGCTATGGATAAGCAGCAAATTTTGCTGACAGCTGCTAATTTGTCTCCAGTTTCCACATAACAAGAAAGTCATTTGGGAAGTGAAATCTTCTTGATTTAAGATAGTTGATGGTGTTTATAGATATTTTCATCTTCAAGATATTTCTATCTTCAAAGGGTTTATCTCAGTCCTGCAACTATTTATTTGTCGTTTTCCTAATATAGGACAATTTCTCAATCCTTGCTAAACTCCAATTCAACTTTATGGGACCTCCAACCTCACTTGGTATAATTTTGAAGTTCATTATCAATTTTGACTTGACAATCCCTTGCTTGATGTTGAGACATTTTTTCTTTGAATTCTAAGCATCTTTAACGTTGCAACTGTCTGTTATGTGGTGGATAACTGCTGGTACTAACTTCAACTTGTTCAAATGATGTGTGGGTTGTGAAATGAATAATACCAATTAGCCACAGTGATCAACTTATTTTTGTGTTCCTCTGAAACCCACCTTTTAAGCACCATTTGTTGATTTCTTTTTGCAGCCTGGTCCGAGGGATTTTCCCCTCCAATGCTTTATAAAGCGGTGCCGGACCACCCAAACATACTATCTTTACCTAAGTATTACTAATGGTGAGATTTGAATCTCCATCTCAGGTCATTGGTTTACTCTTCTCAAATTACCTAGAACTGGGACAGAAATTCACTCTGGATTTATCAAGATGAATAGTCAATTTGATTGAGTCGAAAATTCTATATGAATTGATGGTCCTGCCTTGCTGTGGTCCTTTATATGGAATTGGAGAACTAAAATGTTGGCCTCTTTTCTGTTCTTGTACACAGCATTAACAGATGATGGGAAATTTCTTCTTGCTGCACGTAAGTGGAAACGGCCCACCTGTACAGATTATATCATATCTCTCTGTGCTCATGATATGTCAAAGGGCAGCCAAACTTATGTTGGGAAACTGAGGTATGTTATAACTACCAAAGAATGTTGTTTGTTTGTTCATTTGAATAAATAACAAACATTTTCTCTTCCACTTGACAAGATCAAACTTTCTTGGAACCAAGTTCACAGTCTTTGATGGACAACCACCTCATGCTGGAGCCAAGATGAGAAAAAGTCACTCTACTAAGCTAGTAAATTTGAAAAAAGTTTCACCAAGAATGCCTTCTGGAAACTATCCAGTAGCACATATCTCATACGAATTGAATGTACTGGGTTCTCGGTAAGATTTTAGCTTCCCAACCTTTACCTATCAGTCTTTTGTAAAGGAACCAAACAAATTACCAGTTTCAGTAAAGAAATTTATGGTTGTGATTTTAGTTCTACAGTTAGACCTCAATTTTGAAGCAAGTGTTGCCATGAAAATAGCTAATGGTCATCAATTTTAATTCTATGTGAGAAACAGTGGACCAAGGAGAATGCACTGCGTTATGGATGTTATTCCTGCTAATGCTATTGGCCCCGGTGGAGTAGCCCCTACACCTACTGAGTTTTCTCATCCTATTGTAGATAACTCACCGTCATTCTCATTTTTCCGGACAAGATCAAACCAAATCGATAATTTTCTGTCAGGACCTTTGTCCAGTCAAAAAGATGGGGCATTGGTATTAAAGAACAAGGCTCCAAGATGGCATGAGCAGCTCCAGTGCTGGTGTTTGAACTTCCATGGACGAGTGACAGTTGCATCAGTTAAAAACTTTCAACTAGTTGCTTCTCCTGAGGATGGACCTGCAGGGCCAGAGCATGAAAAAATCATCCTCCAATTTGGAAAAGTGGGAAAGGATATGTTTACCATGGATTATCAATATCCAATCTCTGCATTCCAAGCATTTGCAATTTGCCTTAGCAGCTTTGACACTAAGATTGCATGCGAATGACAGCTGATGATTGACCAGGTCTGAAAATGCTTAAAAGGTCTGCGTTTCTAGAACCATAATTTCACTAAATATCTACTTGGTGGTTTTGTAAGCTGTAATGCGTTAAAGCCACATCCCTTAGTTGCAAGCTAGAAGTTGCTCTTGAGATTTATTTCTAGAATTCTAAGCAGAGTGATTGCTAATGTTTTCCTTTGCATCAATTCAGGTGTCAATAATGCATCGAGATCCTTTGTAAGCCGTGAGAATTGATTAAACAGCGCATAGTAGTGCTTGAAGAAATGAAAACAGCTGCAGCTCTTTTGAAGTTTGTCAGATCACAGCAAGTCCAGAACTTGAATGTATAAAGAGATACATAGGCCCTTATACGTGCTTATACCTTTGTGTACAGAATAAAAGTCTTAATAAGTTTCTGCAGCTTGTTGGAAATTATTTACAGAAGCAATAGAAGAGAAGACTTAAACAGACAGGTGAATTCAAACATTGGTAAGGAATATACTAATCAGTGCCAGGTTTACAACCCATAAAAACCCATTTGGCGAACTTGAAGTTTGGGAATGTGTAATCACTCGAAGATTTTGCAGCTAAGTTTACATCCTGAGAATTCTTTCTGTTCTGGATCCTATAGGTATATCTTCTTCTCTGCCATTGGACTCCTCTCCTCCCCTGTTCTCTTTCTCATCAGTGGATGGATCTTCTCAGAATGCTATACAACTTTTCCATCTTTCCTTTACCAAAAGGGTCTCAATGATTTTTTGAATAGCAATTCTTTCATATTTGGGAGTCACTATCTGGGCCCTTTCTACTGTCAGTATATTAATAGAATCTTCTTCATCCAGTAAAGCTGACTTATCCAATCCTGGATGCCATATATCAGTATGGCCTTCCATTTTGTAATGAATCAAGGAAACACATCCTCTGATAGCCCTCATCTCTAACTCAAAACAGAGGTTCTTGCGGTTAATTTCAAAAGGTACTAATATCAAGCTAAGCTTCTCCCTCATCCAAATCAAAACGAAGAAAGCCTTTAATGGATTAAAACTCATCATCATTTTCAGGCATTTCATACCGAGTCATCATGTGTCTCACCAGCCAATACGTCATCTTGTAATCCCCCTCAGAAGAATCGTATCCGAGACCAAAACAATTAAAATAATACATTCCTACTAACCACAGGACAAGAAATGGTAAACCCTCTGGAATAATTAGTTTAAGGGTTCCGTAACAGAGCACCCCTGTATTCTTCAAGGCTAAGCATAACAGCCATTACAAGAACCAATGACAGTGAGAAACTAAAGCATAACAGCCATTACAAGAACCAATGACGGTGAGATACTGACGAACATCAGCAGGAAACTGAACCCGTTCCGACTCAACATGCATGTTTTCAGAGTCCAAGATCCTAAATGATCTGTGACTCCCATTGCTTAGAAACCTTCCTAAAATATTGGAGGGAAGTTGCAGGAAACTTTGTAAGGATGCTGGAAATAAACATCCTTTGAAAGCATGATTTTATATATTGAATAGTTCTTCTTGTGCTAAGGTAATGCATCTCATTTATAATGAAACACATCACTCGTAGAATTTCCAATTTGTAATAAGAAATCCAACTAGTAATTGAACATATTACTAATAGAATTTCCCATTTGAGTGCAAGATGGTAGCAATCCTTTCTATCGCTTCACAAGCTCAAGTAAAGAAGGGCGCCAATCCAATAGTAAGGCACCAGGCTCACAAGAGTCGGGGACAAAGCGGGCACAATCACCCGCCTTGTAGTATTATCACAGAGATAAAGAAAGGCCAGAGACCCCAGGAATGGGGAAGGGGTGAATCGGCACACCTAATCGACCAATCTATGCCATGTTAGGTGGCACGGCACAAGACCCACTTTTTCTGAAGCACGGGGCACTAAAATCAAGGTAGCATGTCTAGTGGACGAGGGCAAGGAAGGGAATAGAATCTCAGTTCCGTCACCCTCTGCTTCTTACTTTGCTGCTACTAGTAAAGGAGGCCTTTCTACAGGTGCTGGGTATCGATCTCGATCTCTATATGTGGCTGGAACAGATGCCACCTACTGCCTTTGCTCCCTCTACTGTATCTAGATCTGCTGCTCCTGGGTTTACCGGGTATGGAACTACTCGTGCTTGCTTTTATTCTAGAGATGGAAGGTACATTGCTAGGTATCCCGCTTACTTAGATGCTTATACTGGACCTGGGACTGCTACTGATAGCTTAATAGGAAATTCTATCAGTAATATGTTCAATTACTAGTTGGATTTCCTATTACAAATCGGAAATTCTATGACTGATGTGTTTCATTATAAATGAGATGCATTACCTTAGCACAAGAACTATTCAATATCTAAAATCATGCTTTCAAAGGATGTTTATTTCCAGCATCCTTACAAAGTTATAGGAAATCCAATTCGTAATAAACATATTTGTATATAACTTGATTCCAGCACAACAGCAAACGTGAAAAAAAATAGAACTTAGGAAGAAGGGGAGCATCCCTGGCAACCATTTATGAAATGAAAGCTTAAGCAAAGTCTTTCATTTCCCATGCTTAAGCAATAGCCTATGATCTGATTCATAATCAGAGCAAACTCCTATTTGGAATCTTCTAACATGGAATTTGAGGTCATTTGTCTTCAAGAAGGAAAGGCGGGGCTAAGATAATAACTCCCTAAGAAGTCAACATACTTGCAGCAAATAACTTGGTATTCAGGCCATTGAAAAAAATTAAATATTTTGATGTTTTAGGTCTAACAATTCCAACTATTCATACAAAATGAAGTCAACAGGAAGATGATACCTAATTGAATCAAACAATAAGACTTGAGGTACATAATTATCTCAACATAATTGGTAAAGTTAAAAAATATGCAAAATTTAGATTAAACGATTGAAACACAAAATACAAATTTATTAATTTTTCTACTAGACTGAATACAGGTCTCCAGAGGATTAAAGAAAAACATATACAATACTAGAGAATCTTCTCACCGTCCAAAACAATAGAAGAAAAGATAAGATAAATGACTATAAAAATACTTTACCTCTTCACCTCTTCTTGCAATTTAAACTGCCTTTCCCGGAACAAATACAAGAAATACCGGACCAGCAGATTTTTCCAGCCCCAAGAATGATCTTCCAAATAAGCAGAAATTGTAATTACATTCCTTCTTTGTCTTTGACCCGAGCAGAATTTCTATCTTTCTGTTTCTTTCTCCTTGGAGCACCTACACCAGCTGTATCCGCCAATGGACCTGACCAAGTCTGAATTGGTGCTTTGGCATATGAAAAATTCGTGGAACTGAAAGGCACATCAGGGGGATCAAAAACTGGATCCATGTGGTGTGCAGAGCCCAAAGGATATCCAAGTGTTCCATCTTGGTGTGGAGGAGGAAATTTCTCACTCTTGCTTTTTGCATTTGCATGTGTAATTAATCGCCGCCTCTGAATCAGGATCAGAAAAGGCATTAATATAGTGACCATGGTAAAATCAGTATGGAATCAAGAACCACAGATCCTTGTCAATCAAGGTCAATGCAGATGAGGCTATTGAATCGATTACCTATGGGGCTAGATTAATTGTTCCATGTTATTAATCCTGGCCCTTTAATAATCATGTGAACTTTCCAAAAAGAGCATCTTCAAAGTTGTTTCTCACAGACAGAAGCCAGAAATGAATGTCTCAAATATGTGAACTTATGATGTATATCATACTCAATATCTACACGATAAACCGAGAATTATGTCCATAAGTGCAAACACAACTGAAAACGAATCAACATCCTTGATGTTCAACTGTTCCACTTCTCTATCTTTAATTAATATAGTGTGCTAAAAAAGAAACTACATAACATTACAAACACAAAGAAGAAACTATGTTTTTCCTTTTGGTAATAATCTGTTCGCAATAAAATTACTTCTCAGATGGTTAGCTTTCTCATGAATGTTCTTTGCATAAGCAAAACAAATGGACATAAAACCAATCCCTACGGACTGGAAGCTAATTATCTAAAGAAATGACATATTCTGACTGACACCTTAACTGGAGCCAAAAATTAGTAACCCAGTATATTTCCATGCACAATGATCAAATCTCAAGAATCCTGTGCCTGTTCACAGATTAACAAATATATAGTAGGTTGAAGTTCTGAAATAATCAGATCAAAAGAATTTGATGAAGCTGCGTTTAGTTTATATCTATTGAGTCTGTTTTATCAAATTTTCCCAAAATTTCAAAATTTTCATTATCCTCCAATGCCAAAGAAGCTTAGCCGGTTTCAAGTCAGAACAACTATAGACTTTGAAAGGTGCTCATGTTAGATAATAAAAAGACAAAAGTGAACGCTCTAAAAGAAGGTAGCTCATCTGACATACATCAAGATTAGCTTGAAGTTCAGCA
Source organism: Erythroxylum mucronatum (assembly GCA_027563825.1). Lineage (NCBI taxonomy): Eukaryota > Viridiplantae > Streptophyta > Magnoliopsida > Malpighiales > Erythroxylaceae > Erythroxylum > Erythroxylum mucronatum. The sequence continues at coordinate 42,597,737 of JAOSBP010000206.1, forward strand.
TTGGCTTCTGGGGCAGGAATTGCTCTAACAGCTCGGCCACGGGTGCGGGTGCTAGTTTTTTTCACACCGTCAGCATGGATCTTTCCAGCTGCTCTCAATCTGCAGCAGTCAAGATCAGTTCTTTTTGAACCAAGGTTGGACATGGAATGAAATTGACTAAGTGGAAAAGCAGAAAGGGGAGGAACAACAGAGAAATGAACAAAAGATATTGAATCTCATGCACAGTTTTATCTTGCTGTAGAAAAAAATAAAGAGATGGGGAGTAGGGGTAACAAAATATTGAAGACATTCCAACCTTCTAGCTTCTTCATCACGTAACTTGGCATCCATCTCCTTGCTAGGGGGATATTTTGGAAGACTAGAAGGATCACAAGCATAAGGCCTGGTGGTAAAGAACTGCAAAACAATGTAGTCTAAACAAAACTGACCAAATCCACAAGCAACCATAGACAGAAGTGTTCAATATAAATTCAAACACAGAAATGCATGACCTAAGTGCAAAGAATAACTGGCAAACTAACTAAGCAGTTAACCGACTACTGTACTTTTTTCCAAGTATTATCAAGAGAAGTACAAATCCCAAAAATAAATTGTAAAATGTTCATTTCCAAATGAGCTAAAATAATGGTGTACTGCAGTTCAACCATCATCAAGAGATGAACATTTCCAGTCTATACACATCACAACAAATTTAAAGAAACTAATCAACAAAGGATTAAAAAGTAGTGTATTATATTAAGAAGGAAACTAACTTCACTCCTCAATGCATCAGTAGCAGTTTGACGTTCAGAGGGGTCAATTGCAAGTATTGTCTCAATTAGCGGCAACGATGATGGCGGAAAGTCTTTGAAGGTCTCTTGTATACATCGCTTGTATGACTGCTGAGGCTTAAATATGGTTGCATGAGGCAGTTTTGACTTTTTCCAATATTCTTCAGAAGGTGAGCCACAAAGTTTAAAAATCTTATGCAGTTGCTCCACCTATGCAATGACGTTGCTTTCAGCATACAAAATTAATTAGGAAAGAAGGACAACTATTGACTAGTTTGCATTTCATCACCTAGTCTAATAGCAACGAACACAAAAAACATTCTTCAAAAAAGGTACCAATGCTACTTATAGACAAGGAAATTAGACTAATATTCTTTGCAAGTTAAAGAACCACAGGAATCTCCTAGTGTGGACAATGGTTGAAAGTTCATATGATAATGAAGAAAGCCAGTAGAACTGTCTATGAAATCTATCCTGACAAGAACTGCCACTATGATAATAACAAAGCTTCAATGTCTTCGCAATGCAGAAATCATGAATAAATGTGACAATATTATGTCTGCAAGCTAATAAAACATAATACTTAATATGGCGCATGAGAAATGCCACAGCCAATTATACAGTAAGAGATAGCCAGAAAAGTTATTCCAACAAAGAAATTTAAGGATTGTATCATTTCTCCAATTCAGATTCAATAAATGGAACATGATTTGAGACTTCACGTTTTTCGTGCATAGATAAAGACCCCACCACATGTACTTTGCTCGTATGGGACTCCTATATGCCCAGCTAGAAAGATCAATTCAACTAGGCCCCTCCAATCCAAATATAAACCCAACTCAAACTGAATCAGACCCAGGGAGTTGATAAAATTTCAGGAAATCCCAATAAGTGATATAGACCAGAAAGAAATCAAATTATGATAACTACTACTACTTATTCTCTAGATTTCTAACTCTTCTCTGTTTATCACAATTATATTAGCAACTGGAGCACAAAAATTGATGACACTGGGCATGTCATAACAATTGCTTGTGCTTGTCAGTTCCTAAAGATAAGCGTCTCTACCCAGCCTTGCCTGAGGTCATAACAGGATATCCTAATTTTGTTGGATAACAATCTTGACCATTATAAGCACAAAAGACCACAGTATCCATGTGCCCTAGATAATGCCAGTAAACATCCACTCTTCATCAGTGCATTTTCCCTTAAGCAGTTATTACCCAATTGAACCATTAGCACTACTGATTGAACACAAATAACCGTTCATTACAGGCCTTCAATTAATTTAATACTTCATGCTAATGAGTTACATGGTAGAAAATAGAACACATGAAATATTATATATCCAGGACAAAATAATGGCCAACTAAGGCATCTATGAGAGGAGAACAAACAAAAAAGGTTGATGAAAGTGAGCAATTGAATAATCAAAACTAAAATTTTACCTCTGTGCGGCCTGGCATGATAGGTTTACCGGCCAATAACTCAGCCAAGATGCAGCCAGCACTCCATAGGTCAACACCAACTCCATAGTCAGTGGCCCCCAGAAGAAGTTCGGGAGCTCGATACCACAAGGTAACCACCCTACTAGTCATGGGCTGCTTGTGATTAGGATCAAAAAATGAAGCCAGCCCGAAATCAGCAATCCTAAGAATACCATCATTGCCAATAAGAAGATTTGACCCTTTAATGTCACGATGAAGCACATAGCGATTGTGACAATGTTCAAGGCCAGATAACAGCTGGTGCATATAGCATTTGACCTGCCATACATTCTCAAAATATGAGGAAACACGTACACTCCACTCACTAGCAACAAAAAACTCGAAAGACAACAAATTTAGTACCTGAGACTCTGTGAACTTAATATTTGGACTTGCTGCAAGGCCAGCCAAATCATGCTCCATATACTCAAGAACAAGATATAAACTGCAAGACATCCTCGAAGTAGCCAAACCCTCCAATTTAACAACATTGGGATGGTCTAAGCGGCGCAATATCAAAATCTCCCGGGCCATGAACTTTACACTCTCAGGTTCCAAATTGTCGAACCGAACCTTCTTCAATGCAACAATTTTACCAGTCAAAGTATCCCTAGCTTTATACACATTACTGTATGTACCTTGTCCAATCTGCAAAAAAAAAAAGTAAAAAGTATTCTTACTGCAAGTTCTCGTCTTGTTGTAGAAATTCTCCACTATTTTTTTTTTTGAAAATTGAAATTCTCCACTATTTTCTCACACGTTTTCGAAACCATCAAACAGAAAAGACACCCCTGAAACGAGAAACCCATTAAACAACAAAAAAAGGCAAAAAACTTTACCTTGTCAAGCTTCTCAAAAGTGTCTGCACGGCGAGGGGTCCAACCATTAATAGCCTCACCGGCCACGGCGGAGAGCCAGGAGGGCCAGCCGGCGGCAACCTGCTCGCCGTGAACATGCTTTGGAGGATTACTGTGTCTAGGATTCGGCCTAGACGACCTCCTACTCCTCTCCCCTCTTTGCTTCACATTTTCCTCTTCATTCTGCTTCCGATTCCCTCCATTTCTCACCTCACTCTCCCCTTCCGCCGCCGCCGCCTCAGCAGTAACAACCCTAACTACCTCCCTCTCTCTCTCCCTCTCCCTTCTCTCTACGTCGGCCGAAGCCTTCTTGGGCGCGGTCACCTCTTTGCCAAACACACACCCCATTTCTCATTCCTCATCACTCTCTCCCTCCCTTCTCCTCCACATTATGATCTCTAAATTCCCCCGAACAACAAAACCCTAAAACTAAATTACAATCAAACACAACACAAGAACAAGAAACTTCACAGTGAGTAATTGAGACGGAGGGGAAGTTGGAGTGGGGCTCTTTTAAGACAAAAGGAAAGAGGAAGTAATGATTTTGTAGTTGGCCAAAGACAATAGTCAAAAAATAATAAATAAATAAATATTTTATAAGAATATTTTATTTTTATCATCACTTTTATAGATTGTAATGGTAATGAATATGATGGGAATGTTTAGAGAATGAAAGGAGAAAGATAAAGAAAAAAGCTAAGTTAGGCCCTCCTTGCCTCTACCCTAAAGGGAAATGTTCGGTCGAGTCGGGTCAGGTCGGGTTAAGTTTAAGCTGCTTTTAACTTGACCTGTTTTAATTTCTTTAATTTACTACTTAAATTTGGAACGAATTAAAATTATTATTTTTATTAAATTAATTTAATTCAATTTAGACTTTTTTAATTGAGTGGATCAATTTTTTAAAACTTATGATTAAAAAATTAATTGGTTCGAGCGGTTTAACTATGAAAATTTTAAATTGATTAATCTTGTATTCAACTTTTAACTTTTTTATTCCAATTTACTTTAATAATTTATTGTTAAAAATTAATCAATTTATTGATCAATCAATCGGTTTTTGTAAACTAATTAATTTTTATAAATCAAAATGAACTATTAATTAAAAGTCAATGCTTTCGATTAAACTTGAAATTAAGAATAATGTCTTTTAATATTATTTCAAAATTTTCAATTTTTTAATTTTTAACCGATTTTATAATCATTTGATATTAATCAAACCTTTTGATCATTAGATTAATAGTTATAATTTTAGTGCACATCCAATTGGTTGGATGTGGGAGACCCTATATTTACCTAAAATCAACCCAGTTATAAATGTCACGTCGAGTCGGCTCCATCCACTTCTCTTACGTGGAAAAGGCTCATTGGGTCTAGACTTTGAAACACTGTGGTGGGTTCCACAGTATCAGAAACAGGAAGTGAAGATTGCACTCTTACGGTCTTACCTGATGAGCTGATGGCCAATCAGGACCATCATCTGGCGACGAAGATCCGGTGTTCAGGTGTGTTGTTGGTAAAATTAAAATATGCTTATTGTAAATAAAATGATTTTTTATTTTTCTAGTCTTAATTTTTTACCAATTAGATTTTTTTCTACGGTACTTCCAATCCGACTTTAATTAGTCGATGATCTTGACAAAAAGAATTGTTTATACAAGTTTATCATCTGTTTTCTATGTGTGCTCTTCGGGATCCCTATATAGTATAAGAGCCACCAGATTTCGGCTTGGATTTGTCCAACGATGCGAGTTTGAATCCTAGAAAAATAATGTGGGGACGATTCCGCAACGATACCCAATCTGTTGAGGCAAGCTTAGAGCTGAGGGTATATTTAAGATTTGATTTCGCCTCTTCTTATAAGGTCTTACGGGGAGCTCAGAAATACAAATGACCCAAAAAAAATTGAGAATTGGACTTACTTTGATTAATATAAAGTTTTACTTTTGATATGTGGTCTACAAAGTCAACAAAATTTAATTAATTTATATATAAAACTTTGGTAAAGTTAGATCATAAAATTGTAGATTCAAGCTAAAAAATAATCTTTTTATAAAAATACAAAAAAAATGCGTAAAATCATCTCAAGTAATTATTTATACAAATAGTGGTTGGGTTTTGATGTTGTTATTTTTTAATATTTATATAACTTAAATATAAATAAAATACAGGAAAATTATGATATAGAGACAATAATGAAGGACACAAAGGTTGTTAAGGTAGGTGAGAATATGTTGACTGAATGTATAAGGATGTCTATCTCCATGATAATATTGTCTAATGGTGAGTAGTAGGTTAGGACTTTGAATGAAACAAAAAGACAATTGGGATATTGAAGAGTCAAGGCTTATTAAATAGTTCATTGTAATGACTTTTGTACTTTATTATAAAAACATAAAATAAATTTCGTTTCACACGCTTGGAATATACACGGAAATGAGTCGTACCAAATTTAAGTCCGAGTTTGCTTAGGTCGTTTAAAATTATATTCAAATTTATTTTGAAACCTATTTAATTTAAATCTAATATGTTAACTTCGTATCAAACAAAGTCTTTGAATTTTGTCATTAGGTAAGAGACCCAATTGACCTAAAAATCTTGAAGATAGTGGTTGATCACAAGTGAAGAATACATAAAGACATATAAATGTTAATTGAATCGAATTTGTCACAAAACAAACTATATTATGAATTACTAATAAGTTGCTTAATGAATTAGATTGTGGATTATTAGTTCGTCAAAGTGATTTAATAGAAATATGTAATTTACGAGTTATTATGTATATATGACTAGCAATGATAACACGTAAAATCGAGTTAAATTTTAACCATATTAAAAATTTTAAATAAACAAAAAATAAAAATTTATAAAACTTGAGTTATCAAATTTAATCTTAAACTTCATCCAGCGTTATATTATTTAAACTTTTCAAAATTTATTAAAATATGACTATGATTGATTTGAGTCATATTCGTAAATTAAATCAAACTTTTAAAATGTAATCAATTAAAAAATTTTAATTTTAAGTCATGTCTTAGTCAAAGTTATATACATACCTTAGCGTACAATTTTCATTATAAAAATATATTATAATTTTTATTAACCGGGTAAAATTGAAATTTTAACTATTTTAATTAATTAAATATATATTAAATTCAGTATTTTTCTTAAAATTGTATAAATCCACCATTAAAATTGTGAGGTGAGTGGTTCTTATCTTGAATATATTACTTGAAGGATATATTTACTTAGTTTGGTTGGAATTGGATAGCCTAAAAGGTTTAATTTCCGTCAAAGTTACTCATATAGAGCACTCAAAACTAGTTTTTAATTTATTTTAAATTTTATATAGATTTTTTAATTTTTTTAAGTTGCAGAAAAAAAAACTTGAAGTGTCAGTTAGGTGAGTTTACTGAATCTGGACTTTTAGACAATTTAAAAAATATAGATAATTTTTTATAAGTATCAATAAATCATAATAAAGTTTAATATCTATCATACTTTTAATTTACTTCATTTCCCCACCAACCCCCCCACAAGTTGTGTAGACTTAGAGTGGCAATCATGTTAGTGCTGCTGCCATCTTAACAAGTTGCATCAAGTATACATTTTTTTAAAATCTAAAATGTAGAAAAATTAAAAAGTTAATTTTAATTTTGTATTCAATTAAATTTAATTTGGCCAAATTTAAATTCATCTCAACTTATTGTCAATGTAAATATTTTATATTAATTAAAAATTAAAGTTTAAGAGGGAAATTATTATTTTTCTTTCCAAAGTTAATTTCAATTATAAATTTAGTCAATAACTAAGTTAAGGACTATATTAAGTTTTTTTTCCGAGTCATTTGGAAAAAAGTCTATTTATCAGTTGAGGGTAAGACTGTGTATTATTGATGGAAAGATATCATATTTTAGTGAAATTTTTACTGAATTGTTATTGTTAATATAACTAATTTAATGACCATATACTTTTCCAAGCCACGCTCTTTTTGTATTTATTAACAATTTTTAGGGTATAGGGATGTTATATTAATTAATGATTAAAAATGAATTTTACATAATTAATTAATAATAAATTATAACATAACAACATCAATCGATACTAAAATTTAAGTGAGTTTGAGGAAAATTTAAGTACTCAAAGTTAAGATCTTTGGTACCAAATTTTAGTTAAGAAAATTGAAGTAATCGGCAGTTAATGTAACATCAATGGCCGTTGAAGTGTCAATAAGATCAATGTTTTCTTAAAACATACTCTCTACTTTCTTATTGGCAATTTTTTTTTGAGTACAAGGAAAATAAAAACAAAAGCGACTAATTTGTAAGGTTTAGATCTTTACGAAAGGTCTATTGTAAAAGGTTCTTTATATGTCTCAGTAGAGTGTATCCAAAATATTTCGAGGAGGCTCCTGCAGTGGCGCTAAGGACTACATATCATTCTTATTGGCAAATCACATAAAAGAGCTCCTGTGATATACTTGATTATTCATCTTAGTCCTTGTATTTTTAATTCGTTCACCTTAGTCCCTGTATTTTTTATTCTTATTCAAGATACCTTAATTGGATATTTTCGGACA
>JAOSBP010000206.1:42605526-42618382 GCA_027563825.1 Erythroxylum mucronatum
ATTTTTGTCCTCGTCCTCTGAGGACGGAACACAAATTTCTGTCCTCGGCAAGCAAACACGTCGAAGGACAAAACTTTTTGTCCTCGTCCGCCGTCCTCGCGTCCGAGGACGGCAACCAAACACAATGTAAGTTTTTCTCTCAAGCTGAAAGGAGGGATTCGGATTCTTCCTTACCTGTTTGGAAAACAGGCTTGGAGCCAACTTAATTTAATTTAAAATTAAGAAATTACAATTTTAATTATTTTTTTAAAAAATCAAATGTTCGATAAAGCTTCACATTTAATTTGAATCCTTAATCCTATGGCTTGCGTCATCCACAGCAAAAACAATTTTAGTACTTGCAAACGTTTTACTTGCAGGTGACAAAATCCTTGTACCACAGAGGAACTTCAAACAAAGACCTTAGAATTATTTTTAATTTACCAAATAATACTTCACAAACTACTCTCTTAAAGCAAGCTAAAGTTTTATACAAGAGTAGCCTCTCTTATATTCACAAACACTACAACCCTCGTATAAAATAATTTACAACGGTCGAAAAGGATAGAAATTAAAAAAAAAAAGAACCCTCAAGAGCTCCTAAAAAAATATTAAAAACACAAAAAACAACAAACTCGAAAAGAAGGCCGATGGTCAAAACTAAGTTACCCTTCTAACCAAAAAAAAAAAAAAACCTGGAAATTAAAAAAAAGTAGAGAGAGAGAGAGAGAGAGCTTGAGGCGGTGCGCTTCCATCATCTTCGTCTTTCTCTTAAGGCATCAACTGATGGCAAACCAATTCATCAAATCCTCACCCACGCGCCTGTGCGTGAATTCCACGCGCTCATCGGAGACCAGCGGCGAACGGCAAAGTGGGCAATTGAAATTAAGATTGTCGAGCCAACCATCAAAGCAATCCTTATGAAACACGTGGCGGCAATCAAGCCTCCTCACCTGCTCCCCGTCTCTTAGCGTGCACAAGCATACCACACAATCCGATCCCCCCCTGTCTTCACCACCCCCACCTTCTACGCAACAATACTTGTACGACAAAATCCGGTTCAGTTTGAGCTGCTCGGCGAGAACGATCATACCGGCCAAACCCGAACCCATAGAACTCAGTAGACGGTCGTCGACCGCTTGGATCGGGCCGAATCGGACAAATCTAACGGAGTGGGATAGAGTGAAGAGGAGAGAGCGAATATAGGCTACACAGTTGGCGATTAAGGCAACAAGTAACAAAGGAATCGAATCAGACGATATGTCGTTTAGCTGGTTCTGCAAACCCATCGTAGCAATAATGATAATAATAGTACTAACGAATTGGGATGATAAAAATCATGGAGAAGCTCCGACCTAGAAACGGCGCCGTTCAGACGGAGACGGTGGCGAGGCTTTGAGAGAAGCAAAAGTAATTGAAGATATGGATTGGTTGTTGGCGTTAGCGGTATAAGTTTTATAAGGATTAAGAAGCTAAGATAAAATAAAATAAATATGTACTTTTCGAGAAAAAAGGAATAATTAAAGAAAAAGGTTTTTAATTAGTCAGGGGCAAGGCAACGCACAAAAGACAAGATAAAAGAGACGCGGGACCACATTAGCATGTGCGTTAATTAATGAAAACTAATCAAGTATAAAATGTTATTATTCGGCAGGGCAACGTTCAGTGTCACCTGGGGACCATGTAGTCGGTCTTTTCTGCTTTTGGCCACTCTTTCTTCAGGAGTAAACATATGATTAATGTTGGTCAATATTGTTAATCTTTAAATCAAATACGCGTTAATCTATTTTCACAACCTCATACCATATAGATCTTGTGGTGCATGAAAAAATCATCATTGATTCTCAAAATTCAATTTCATGCACATATTGATTCTAGTAAATAAAAATAATCCATTTCTTTAATTATAATCAATTTTTGCACTTTTTTAATTAATTTTTTCTCAAATAGCTGCAAAGGAAATATAATTACATCGTTCTATGGTTGGGGATGTAGTATAAATTTGGATCTACTTGTTCGCACATTCAAATCTGGCTTCTACTGGAGTTTGAATGTAGGCTGCTTTTGTTTGTATACGCAAATGTTGCTAATTATATACGCCAAGCAATGCCGTAGCCTCCTTTTGTTCTTTTTTGGTTTTGATTTAAATGTTGAACGTCACTGTAAATTTTGTTGTTGCGGTTAGTTCTAACTCCAGTAGAAAAAAAAGGTTTTGAACTCTAAGATAAAAGGTAATATATATTATATTTCATATAAATTAATCTCTTCCTTGTAACCCCACCCTTCAGTGAATATATATTTCCCATCTAAATATTGGCCCTCCCTTTACAATGATATTAAGGCCCTGTTTGACAATCAGCTGATTACATCAGCTGTTAACTGATTCTATTAGCTGTTAGCTGATAGCTGATTCTTTCAGCTGATTTGACCAGCGGATTTCATTAGCTGTTTGTTAGAAATGTTTGGTAAAATTAGCTGTTTAATATTAGCTGTTTATGTGTAAAATGACTTATGAGGACATTATTTTAAAATAATTATAATGATATAAATATCATGTATCTTAGTATTTTGTTGGATATTTTTAGTAAAGAATAATAAATTATTTAATGAATTAATAAATTAGAGTTAAATAAAATTTTTATTCTGATCAAAATTTAATATATTTTTATTTATGATTTATAATTGTTAGAAAATAAATACGTGGAAAATCTTCAAATTGTTGCATTTTGCAATTGCAATTTGTAAAATATGACTCATTTTTAATTTTTATAAAGAACAAAATGAAGTAAAAATAGGGCATACTTTTAACCCTTATAAAGAACATCTATTAGTTTAACATGAAAGTAATTTAAGCATTTTATTAATTTTTATTATATTATTAATAGAATGAATTATTGTTTAATTTTATTTATTGGTGCAAAAATTAACCAAATTAATTATTAGTTATAAATAAAATAAGAAATTAGTCACCCTATTTTTAAATATTATTAGACGTATAAACAAAAATATAATAAAAGCAAGGGCAAAGACACTACTATATTCTAGCTGAGGTAAGTCAGCATGTGACTACTACCAACGCAATAACAGAATCCCACTAGAAATGTCAAACACGAGGGCAATACAGGAAACATGAATCAGCTATTTTAGCTGTTTGATGAAAACGCTCCTATATAGGAGCGTTTTCAATTTTAGCTGTTTGTCTTCAAACAGCTGATGATTCAGCTGCTCTCCAAACGGCATTTATAGCTGTTTGAATAGTCAAACAGCTGAAATATGCTGATCAGCTAAAAAAATAGCTGATTGGCAACTTACCAAACGAGGCCAAAATTTGAAGATGTTTTAAACTGTTGTCCACCATAAAGTAGACATTTTTTGAAGGGGAGCAAATTTGCTGCTTCTAAATTACTGTGCCTGTCTTTAATATTTTAGCTATCCAACTTATTATAATAGATGGTTGAGATTTATTCAGACAGTAGGACACATGACTTTGAGAACAACAAATCTGTTCCGTTTTTTAAGGGCTTAAGATGATGACCTTTTAATTTTTTTTAAATGACTTATTTCTTAAAATTAAGATTAAAATTGACGTCGTTTTGCAAAGGGGGGGACGAGAGATGTTCAAGCCGACCTTTCAATTTCAAACTCGACTTTATCAAATTTGATCTGTTAATTTCAAACCGGATTGGATCGGACTCCGGGCTGCCTTCGCTCATATGATAACTCCCACCAAACGACGTCGTATACATTCTCCTAATTATCCGGATAGAAAACTTCAGGATCAAGGTCCAATCACATTCAAGCATGACTCCACATGGCGTGATATTACAGGGTAGTGAAAAGTCTCCCAACTGCCAAACCTCGTCGCTCGCGCCTGTTGTCCTCCGAAACCGAAACGAAAACCAAGTCACTTCGCTTTCCGTACACCGCCATTTATGGGCACCATTTCTTGTTGCTACACGATTCTCCGACCACACGCCACTCTCCCGCGCAGCCACTTCTCCGACCTCTCTTGTCCCAACTATCACTTCTCTTCACCCCCTCTGTCCAAAACTTCATACCCCAATTCCCATATTCCGATGGCAACACCTCTCCACTTCTCTGCTTCCTCTACTGTAGGTTGTGATGATGCTCTCTCTTTCACTGCTATTGGGTCCTTTATGACTTTCTCTGAGGTGGGTTGTTGCTTGTTTCTTTGGAGTGATGATGTTGGATGAGTGTTTGTGGTTCGACTTTTGTAGGTGAATTGGATGGTGTGGCAACTGGTATTGTGGGAGAGAATGATCTGTCGATAATTGGTCCCGGTGTTCTTGGTCGTTTGGTGGCACGAATATGGCGCCAGGTACTTCTTGCGGTCAACTTGTATGGTTAAAGTTCTTCACTTTGTGTTTCAGGGCTCTATATGAAAAGTATCAATCTTTTTTTGGTACAATGCGTTTAATTGGAGTCTATGTTAGTTGTGATTTAGTGGGGTTTGATTGTAATTGATGAGCAGGAACATCCAGATTCTCAAATTTATGGGCATACGATTACAGCAGATCACCACGAGGAGTTGATTAACATGGGAATTAATCCTTCTCTGAAGGGTTCTGAAGCAACTCATAAGTATCCTTATATCATATTCTGTGCTCCTCCCTCTCGAACTCCGGACTACCCTGGTGATGTCAGGTACTTAACATGAGGATATTGTTTCTGCGATGAAGAATATGAATTAGAAAAGACGGTTAAGTAGGTGTATTTTGTTGCCAATTTGCACTTATGGTGTTGGTTTTCTTTTAGATTCTATGTAATTGGAGCTTTAGCTTGTCATATGCAAACTGGAGTTGCTTTGGTTTAGGTTAACCTTGATTGTGTGAATCAATTTGAGACTCATAATGTTGTGTTTTGCTTTGTAACAGGGAAGCTGTTTTGAAATGGAGTGGAGAAGGTTGTTTCTTATTTACATCAAGCTCCGCACCATACGATTGCACCGACAATGGGCAATGCAACGAGGTGATACTTCTAAAACTGGATTGTTGATTATGCATAAACACAACTAATTCACCTTTCCATGTTTCCAATTTCAAATTTAGATCTGGCATACTTTTATTTAAGTGTAGTATCTGGATTATTCTCTGTCATGCCCAATAAGTTGTTAGCTTTTCATCTTTAACTTGTAAATCATACTTTATATGTTGTAGACTTGTGATATTTTTCTATGTAGGATACTCGGGTAGTGCCGATAGGGAAAAGCCCTAGGACCGATGTCCTTTTAAAAGCAGAACAAATAGTGCTGGAGGCTGGTGGTTGTGTCCTTAGATTGGCAGGACTGTACATATCCTTTTCAATAGTTTTGATTATAATCATTTGCTGAATGTTTTGGAGGAAAAAGTATAGGCTCTTTGATGTTTAAACTTAACCAGCCATACAAAGCAGATAGAGGAGCACATATTTACTGGTTGGAGAAGGGTACCGTTGAAGTTCGGCCGGATCATGTTTTGAATCTTATACATTATGAGGTGAAGGGTTTGTTGTTATGAATTAGTCTTTTGTTTATAAACCAACATAATTTGTTTATCCTCTGATTGTATCTTCCTCTCTAGCTGTCGATCTTCTAATAGTTAACTAGTGCATCAATGAGTGATTTAGTTTAACTGAGAGATCCTTTCTCTTTTTTCTTTTCTTGATATCATGTGGACTGGTCTCTTTTGTACTAACATGACAGGATGCTGCTTCCCTTTCTGTTACAATCTTGAAGAAGAAACTCCGAGGTCGTATTTTCTTGGGTTGTGATAATCATCCGTTATCCAGGTATACTGGTGCTGATGATAAATGTTGTAGCTCATGAGTATGTTTCCTAACCACTGGTTCCTGTCTTCCTGTTTCCAATTTTTCTCTGTAACTTTCTGTGCAGGCAAGAGGTGATGGATTTGGTTGAAAAAAGTGGGAAATTCAGCAAAAAGTTTGAAGGTTTTACTGGTGAGCACCATTGGGACTTTCATTTGCAATAATACACACGATAATGATGTTCCTTTTCTCCATTAATTTCACCTGTAAGCGTATATTTTACAGTTTGGTCCTTTGAAAAATTGCACTTAGTATGTCTTAATGTTGCAGGGACAAGTGATCCTTTGGGGAAGAGATTAAACAATTCGAAAACACGCGAGGAACTAGGATGGGAACCTAAACACCATAGCTTTGCTCAATTTCTGGGTGTCACTGAATAGTTGTTATTTCAAGTTGACAATTATGATTGAAGACTCTGACTATTCTAACCTACTACTTCATGTGCATAGGATGACCAAATTGTCTAAGAAAAGGGCAGACATTTGGGCATATTAAGTTTGGCAAGAAAGAAACTTGGATTGGACATACATAGATTGTCAAAAACTAGATTTCATGGATACGTACATGTCTTTGGTCAATAGCGAGAGATTTGAGAATAATCAACCTTTTAAAGACGTGTTTCTCTAAGCAAATAGACATGAAAATCTTGAATTTTAAGATGTGATAAGAGCTTTGAAGTTGGATCATCAGTCATGTCTTAGTTTTGATTAACACAACAAAAGACTAGATTTTGATGTTTAGCTGAGGTTCTATATGGATCAAATTGAGTATTTCAGTCTGCCAAGTATACGGTTTGGATTGTGTTGAGAGGTTGGAACTCACCTCAACCTTGAAAAAGATGATCAGTTAGGAGTAAAGAAATGTCGAGTCTTGCATGCACCCACTTGAATCGAGTTTGTTATTCGTAAACTATTGCATGAACTCTACGATTCATCAGTGTATAATGGAAATGAAGTGATTAGGAATTTCACTAATATATAAAAAGAAATACAAGGTGACCATAAAACACAATAAAAGGAGCCTGATCATGCAGTGCATAAGCGTGATGATGGTGGCTTTCCTTTAACTTAATCAAATGCAACAAACATTATGATCGTCACAAGCACCAACTTGTTACACATGTTCAGAGGACACACCTGATGTTTTGAGTAACAAGTAGTTCTTCAAACCTTTGTCTCCCACTCCCCATGAGAACACAATGCATGCATAGAACTTTTTCTCTGGTTGTAATTATCCTGTCACTCACCAAAAATGTAAAAGTTTCTTGCAAGACAGCTAACATTCCATGATACAACACACGGACTTGTTTGGTTCTCACATCGTCTTTTCTCAGGCAGGGTCGACATTGAGAAGATTGTTAAGTCTGAAGTCGAATTCAATCAAAGAGACTTTATCCTCTTTTATGATGTTAAAATCTTAAATACTCTTGTCTTATTCTGTGATGTTTCTAAATAAATGAAGCAAAGCAACTTGGAACATAAACATAGATTATGATCTTGAATGTCGAAAACAACATTTAAGAAACAACAAATTCTCTAATCACATGAACGAATGCTAACATACAAACACATTGAACAAGAAGTTCAGGATAGAGTTCCAAACGTACTCACAAACATAATAACAAAACAAATCTGACTCGAACAACATAAATTAGACAGATTTTCAGGACAATATAGAAGCTCCTCTATTGTCGGCAACGGCGGTGGATGGAGAGGACAGAGAGCATGATAAGGAAAATGAGCACAATGGATGCGAACAGTGAGAAGAAAACGGAGGTTCCAACATGACGACAGAACTTGTGGTACATGTTGCAAATCTTTACCCATCCTACGTGACTGTTGCCCTTTAGACCAATATATGCGACGCCTCCCGCCGTGCCGGTGGCTGAGGCTACTATTCCCAGCATTATCTATACATAATCAACATTGCTTGACCGTGTTAGCTACATATTCAAGTCTACTTTCTTAAAACTCAATCAAGTTTCAGATTGAACTTGAAGTTCTGAATTGAATTCGAATTCGTGTTGGGGTCTTACGAAGCCTGAATTTAACGTGACTCGTTATGATTCCTAACAAGTAAATAATATGGAGTAGCATAAATGAAAAGAAATTACCAAATCCCAGAAGGCAAAATGGAGGAGGAACTTGTTTGCATGAGCTGGTTTGGAGATGACACCAAATGAGGCTAAACCTGTAATGATACTGTACAAGCAAGTAACGGACATTGCCACAACAAAGTATCTGCAATTGTCAAATCAAAACAGATTAAAAAGAAAAAAATATTAGCTTGGCATTCGAATTATGAATTACTATAACTAAATATTTTCTGTTTTTATTTTTTATAATCTGAATTACTATAAACTAAATATGCACTATTTAATTATTTAATATATTAATTTTTAATAAGAATTATGAATAATTAAATTTAATATTATATGTTAAATTAATTAAAATCAACTATTAATAAGAATTATAAATAATATAATTTTACTTAATAATTTTATTAAATTTCTTTAATAATTATTAATAAACCTATTGACAGTTAAATTTTTATTACATTCTTTTTCTACAAATCTTTGGATAAGGTCAATACTTAGTCATAGTCATCCTCTAACTAATCGCCAGCAGCAGAAAAACAAAATTGGAACCAAACAATCCTTAAAATAACATTATTTTGTGATAGTTCTAACCGGTTCGACCCATACCTTAACCCATTGCCAAGTTTATCGCTAATTACTTGCATTCTTTTTCTGCAAATCTATGGATAAGGTCAATACTTTAGTCATAGTCACCCTCTACCTAATTCCCAACAAACTTTGAAATTAAAACCTATTAACATAAATTTGAGTTAATCATTGATCGGATTTCAAATTAGCTTGTTTGTCAAAAGGACATTATTTTGATTAGTTACACCGAAACAACATTTTTTTAACGGGGAAGAACCGAAAACAGCTTACATTACAAGTCAAAGGATACAGAGTCCCGACATATTTGGGATGAGAAACGGGTGGCACCCAATAGGTAGGTTTACACCGAAGCAACATTATTTTGCTATTAGTCTAATGGATTCAAACCACACTTCTAACTTGACCTGATTCTGTCAGTTGCCAATTTTATCGTTATTACTTACTTCTTACACATTTTTCTACAAATCTATGGATAAAGTCAAATATCTAGTAACTATAGATTATAACTAATCCCCAACAAACTTTGAAATTAAAATATATTAACTTAAGCTTCTATTATGTTTGAAGAAGGTTATCTGTACAGTAAAACTGAATCCTATTGAAGAAGACGAAATCTTAATTAATTTTAGAAATTGACCAAAAATTAATGGATAAAGTTTGATTTAATTAAATTTTAATTTAAACTCAAATTTGATATAAATTTTTTAAAATTTGATAAAACTTCAAACACAGCTTCATTTAAATTTAACTTAAAATCTCATATATTTCCTTTTTAAAACTTATATCAAAATCTGAGTCACAATTAAATAACTTAAATTGGGCTCAAAATTAGAACAAATAGGTCTGATTTTGTTTTAATTGATCACAAAGCTTAAAATTTCAACTTAAAAACAGCTTTAAGGTTCCAATTTCAACGGTGATTATCAAAAGGCCCAAAAAAAGAAAAGGAAAGCAGCACTGCTTTGGAGCAGAATACCTCTTTTTTAAGAAAAAGAAGAACTTTAGAAGGTTAGTTTATTAGTATATGTTTGGTGGCATCACCTTAAAGTAATATACTACATCATATGATTATTTTATTTTCAAGCTACAAGTTTAATCAAGTCTAACAGCAAAAAGTAAAATTTAAATTACTCAAATTTTAGACTGAATTTTGAATTTAAAAAAATCAACAATTTGAAAAAACGTACAAAAATTATAAATTTTTTGTTTAAACTCGAACTAAATAAATTAAATTGAATTCAAGCTTAGAAGGTCTAAGGCCCAATTTTGGTCGGACCTATTCTTTCTTTCTTTTTTTACATGAAAAGGATAGAAAATCCGAAATAAATTACATGATTAGTTGTGAGAAACAAATCTCCAACATATCCTCTAAGAGAATTGAAAGGCACCGATAAGTGTATTTTTGAAAGAAGTGATCCCTAATTCAAACAGTTCTACAAAGTTGGCAAACCAATGGGCATACTGATTGATCGCAAAGCAAGTGACCATAACTCATTGAGTCATACAAAAGGATCATCACTCAACATTAACTAGTTATCTTTAGAATATATGAAGTTGCACAATATTCATAAATTAGTCAAAAAAAGCAGTAAATTTCTAACTAATCCAATTTTAGACTAAAATTAAAGAAAGTTGAAGAAAGTTGTAGTAATTTTGCTTACACGAACGCCGGTGAGTGATCGAATTTGGCGTCGACGGGCACTTGGAAGCCTTGCACAAGAAGAACCTTGGTTTGCTTAGAAGTGACCATGACCACAAGAGCAACTAAAGTAGCCGCGAACAAGACCACCCTAAGAGCCACATCGACCACAAAGGTGTTGGTTACGTAAGGAAGTGGCAGCGGAGGAGGAGGAGGCGGTGGTGGTTGTGTTGTTGAGTACTTGACAGCTTCCGGGTCGGGCTTATCGGTGGACGCCATGAGAGCTTCAGGTGTACAAAAGGCGAGTCTTTGGGATGTGGACAAGAACTTGGATGAGCGGTGTATATATAACCAAAATGGTCAAGAGTGGTATGTATATTTTAATGTGACAATTGAGAATAAGTTTGATTCCAAGCACGCAAGGAAGACGATGGAATCTTATGTTCTAAGCACATCTAAAAGGAGTTCTATGACTTGTAGTTGGTGTATTTGAAAAGGATGAATCGTTGAGTTGAAATTCTTGATGGGTTATATTGATCCCAAACACATAAATGCACGGTATTCTGACTAGATTTTAGGATTGAGATGAGTTGGACAATAAGATAAAGATGTTGAATATAAGGTTTGACGAAGTGTTCACGTTGGCAATAATTGGAACGTAGAATTATCTTGCTGTTGTGTAGTTGCACATTAAAGAATTCCACTAATATTTTATGTGGGATCTTGATTTGGCCTTGATTGCAAGGATATGTGACAACTTGTTACCAATTATTGGATGGATTAATTGTAAGTTGTCATTATAATAGACTATGTATACATATGTGTGTGTGGAAAAAGAGCTAAGTGTTAGACCCTTAAGTTTCGAAGCAGCATTATTTCTTCGAGTGTGTGCGAGGTAAACACTTCGAGGGTTCGTTGAGAGCTGGATCTTACTTAAACGGATCTAAGTGAGATTGCCGTGCAAAGGGTGTTGGTCATAGGCTTCGGTAAAAGTTCGAGTCTTAAAGGTGACCTTTGTATGACTAAGTTAGAGGTGATAATAAGTCGGGTGGCCCACCCAAATTTAGGTCTAATTTGAGAGCTTTTCAGCTCGAGACTTAGACCGAACTTGAGTTCAATCGAACTTGGCCAGTTCAAAAAATTTTAAGTTAAAAAAATAGTCATTATTATAAAAACGATGTCATTTTTTTTATAGCTGTCGCTCGAGTCAACCCGAGTTCGAGCCTGATTGTCAAGCCTAAAGTTTGCGGATAAAAATCCTTTCGCCATCTTTTTTATCATTTTTTTGTCCCTAAACAAATTTTAAGTGAAATTAATGTTTTCAAATTCTTGATGAAAAAAATCCATAAAACACTAAAATTTGATAAATATTTTTTCGAGTTTCATAATAATAAAATAATGTAAAATTTTTATAAATCAATAATATTAGAGTTATATAAATGTTATTAATTAAAAATTAATCTAACCATTAAGTTAAGTTAAGGCACAAATTATTGTTTTATTATAAAAAGTTGCCTACAACATGATTTGTCATTTTCATATGCTCTATGATAACTTAGGTTATTAGGTAAGGAGTTGATAAAGAATAGACCTAAAGGAGCTTTCTCGATTATTGCATAATACTTTTTAAAGGTGCTAATTAGATAGGTTTTGTCCCTAATGCTTTCTCTTTACGAGGGGATCCAAAAGAATCCGAAGCTTTTATAATTTTGTAAAAACATTAAATGGAATATATAACATTAAAAAGTAGTTCGAATTCGCTATGGAATCTCGTTTAGATTAAAAATTAGGTTGAGTTTAAGTTTTAAAAATAAATTTTTAAGTTTTGAACATGAGCTCCGTGATCTAAGCCGAATGTGAACTAAATGTGACAAAAAAAGTTGATAAAACGATATCATTTTTGTTAAATTCAAAAGTCGATTAAGCATTTGATTGGTTGGGCTTATATTAGTAGAGTTTTTGTTATTAGAGTTTTTTTCTGCAGATTTTTTCTGAGAAGAACTTTTTAAGAAGCCAGTTGACTGTTTAACTGTCATTTAAAAATGAATTTTTTTTAAAGACCTTGGTATAATAGACTGTTTGGTAATATAAAAATAAAAAAACTTTTAATTTTTATTATATTTTATTTTATAATAAAATTAATTATGCATATAAATATTATTTAAAATATATTGAACAATATGCAAAGCACAATATATTAATTATTATATAAATTTAAACCATATGATACATAAATGAAAATATATCTAACAAAATTTTTTACATTAATTATAACATAAGTAAAATTAATTTAAAAATAAATATTAAAACATATAAAAATTCAAATAATATTATATAAATCTCAAAATAAATATTCAAGTTCAGCAAATAGTTAAATATATAATAAAACAACTGCGCAAGAGATTACAGAAGATGAATTTGCAAGATAAACGTGAATATAGTTTTATGAGTATTGTGAGAATTATGTGTAAAACATAAGGGTAAAAAAGACTAAAAATAGACTCATTAATTAATCTGAAAAATCTACCAAAAAAATCATATCTATTAAAGGAGTGCTTTTTTATTTTAGCCTCCCAAAAGTACATCTAAATAGTCACTAAATTTAAAATTCGAGATACTTGTAATTGAAAAAAAAAGAGGATCTATCATGAGCCACTACCATTCTCATACATGTATGTTATTTAATTTTAGATTTTATCTGTAATTTTTTAAACAAATTATATTAAAAA
>JAOSBP010000206.1:42621816-42636531 GCA_027563825.1 Erythroxylum mucronatum
TAGCCTTACTTAACTTTTGGTGGAGCCTTAGCACATATCCAAATGCAAACCCACGTCATGAGAGCTTATCTTGACTACTTCCACCTCAATCACATCAACTAGGTTCACAAAAAAATGATTAGAGGTCCAAACATTACCTAGTTTTATCCATAAATAGAATTATAAACATAATAAAATAAAAATTGAAACTATTTATAAAAATCAAAATTATAATAAAAAAGATAAAAAAATACGCACAATATATACAATCGTCATCGTCCAATTAAATCACGCACCAACGTAGGATTTAGGAAGGTTTGATAATACACAGTCTTACCCCAACCCAAATAAAGAGGCTATTTTCGAGCATATAATATATACAATTTGAATCCAATTTCCTGAATTAGTAACATATATAATTAAATTAAATTTTAATTCCAATTAGTTTTATTTAATATAATTTAAAATTCAAAATATAACTTTTGAAACTAGGTGCATTTTCAACGCTATACTTTACAATTCATTGTACTTTGACCTAATGGAACTTTAATTCAAAATTGTCAATAAAATTAAGAAATCAGTAGCTAGAAAAAAAAAACATTTTCTGTTACCTTTTTTTTCAACCATATTGGAAATCACATAATGGTAAATACATCCGATCCACAAATTACAAATTCCAGAGATTTTAATACTTTAAAATTTTGACTGAAAATTAAACCGATATTAGACATTCATAAAATCAGTTAAAGATTACATAAAATTAAAAGTTTTGAAAAATAGTTGAAGAAGACTAACCTTAGCTTCTTACCTATCAAAAATTGGTTAACTCATTAATAAATTGGTTGTTTTTTAATAACAAAAATTATTAAAATAAATCGAACTGATCCAAAAAAATTGATCGATTCAAGTTTTTCACTTTTAAATCGACCGAACGGTTTCAAATTTTAAATGAATATGTAATATAATAGAAAAAAATATATGTATATACACACATCAACCTCACTTTGGGGTGACATTTACCTACTCTCTTTTCTTGTTCTTGAATTTTAGGTAAGAATCCTCCTAAGGGTCAAAAGTTAATCACCGCTCAATCTTTAGCTACCAAAATGGTTTACTATCTAAAGAGAATCCAATAATTCTTAGATTTTTAGTAAGTGGAGACCATAAATATAAACTATAAAATATTTAGATCTGATATTTTATTATTTCTAGTTCTCTATATTTATATGGATAATAAAAAAATACTATATTAAAAATTATTTAAAACTCGAATTCAAATTTTATAATTGTATCTTTTAGTGTCAAAATATTGAAAAAAGTAAATAAGGGGTAATACTCGAATTAAATAGACTGATTATTCAAGTTTGATTTGATTTTTTAAAAACTAAGTCGGCTTAAGAAGTTATTTTTTTAATTTAACGTAAAGTTTAATTAATTTAGATTATATTTATTAAATTCGTATCATATCAAATTCAATTGAATTTTATCGAATTAGTCTCTTTTTTAAAATTTTACTTCAATAATTAGCCATCCACATCAAAAGCTTTGGCTTTTTATTATGTTAAGTTGTTTAATTAATAACATAAAACTTAGAGGTTAACTAATCATAATAATTCAAAGTCCAAACATGTCATGAAGTATAATTATAACAAATTGACTTATAACCAAAATTTCAAGTACCAATTAGGTTTTACCAAACTTAACGGCTCCGATCACGAGAATATTCATGGGGTTTGTCTGCTCCGAGCTCCGACAGTGGCTTTTAATGTTTTGTTTGTTTCTGATTCTCCATCGTTCCAACACAACAACGATAGATACAAACCTTAAGTTTCTGTCCACAAATTACGTAAGAATCTCTTTTTTTTACTTATTTTATGATTTATTAAGTGCATAAAAATTATTTAAAGATTATAAAATTTTCTTTAAAAAATTCAAATTTTACTCAAATTTTATAATAATAGTTCAAAATTTAAAATTAGTATTAAAAATACTCAAATTTTTAATTTTTTTAAAAATAGTATTAGATAATATAAAGAGCCACATCAAATTAATATTTTTGTCACGTGATTACCACAATTTATATTTATCAAAAACCTTAAAATAATTATACAATTTTTTGTATGTTTTACTTTATAATTATTTTAGAGTATTTAATATTTTTAATTTATTAAATAATAAAAATTATACATAACACAAATATAATATTTGATAGTAAAAATATTAATCTGATTTCAATTGAAAATAAGATATTTGAATAAAATTTTTAAATTTTAAGTTAATATTATAAAATTAAATAAAATGACATATTTTAGTTTGTTAGTTGATTTTCCAATAGTAAATTAGATTGAGATTAAGGATAACAATAAGTTGACTCATAGGTTAAAATTTAGGTATAAATTAGATTGAGATTAATGATAACAAATTAACAATAGGCTAATTTATGGGTCAAATTTTAGGTATTTTTAATAAGCCAACACATAAGTTAGAATGTTTTATTTAAAATAATTGCGCCTCGAGTTGACCTGCCTGAGCAGCCGAAGTCCAAGATTTATTTAAAAATCTTATTTAATTTTGTTTAATTTAAAAAAACAGTTTTTTTACTATTTATTGGTTTTGAATTGTCACATTCCAATATCATAAATAACAACTTTTTGAAGCAAAAAGTCTGATGTGATACAATTAGAAGTAAATTTTTAATAAAAATAATATCATTTTATTTATTTATTTATTAAATCAAATCAAATCAATTTTCAATTAAATTTAAACGATTCAAACTTATTTCTCTTATATATGTTATAAAATAAATAAATTAATATACTATCACTTTTACAATTTTTTATTCACTTCCTAATTAATTTTAAGATGAAGAAAAGGGGATTTTCTGTTTAATAAATTTATTATTTGAACAGTCAAAAATCACGGCAGTGCCCTGAACAAGTCATGCGATAGCTGAATTCCCACAATGTTTGAAGATCGACTTCGATTCAATATGAACAAAGAAAATATTGATAAAATTGCAGCGAAGTGTGAACTTAATACCAATAATTAAAATATTGATAAATTATTGGTATTATTAATCGGTATTAAGTGTGTACCAATAATTTGACCGTTTAAAGTCAAATTATTTTTATAAATTAATTAAAATTTATAAATTCAATTATAACTTAAGTTGCATTTAACTAATAATATTAAATTTAAAAATTAAGTTAAATTATTATATAAATATTATTGAAGTAATTCTGTAATTCACATAAAAATTTATATTTTTGTGCACTTCAAAAGATCGGGGTTCACACGTAACCATCACCTCCTCCGCTTTAATTGCTCATATGATATGACACGACACTGATGTTATGGAATCTGGAAACTCTGCAGACTCCTATCAAGGAGGCCAGCTCTTTACAGTCCTTTCACATTTCGTCCTTGACCAACGAACCATCCAACTTGTTTCTCCTTCTATTTAAACTCTGCAGTCATCTTCTCTTATCTCCCCATATCTCCAAGCCTTTCTCTTTTTACTTTTCTGGGTCTTGTTTCAGACATGGAGAACCAGAGCAAAGATGGTGTACAGAGTGGAGCTGTGGTGAGGAGAGGAGATCATAGGAGTACGGTTGATGTGTTGCTAAGAGTTTTGGCCTTTGCACTAACACTCACAGCTGCTATAGTTCTTGGAGTTAATAAGCAGACCAAGGTTGTCTCAGTTAAGTTGGTGGATACTCTACCAGCCATGAACATTCCTGTTCATGCTAAATGGCATTACTTGTCTGCTTTTGTGTAAGTTCTTCTTCTTAACCTGTCTGTCTTACCATTTAACCGTTTCAGTTTCACGAAAAACAAACATCTTTAAGCATTTGTTTGGATCTTTAATTGCACAAGGGAAAGGAAAGGAAATATTGAGGAGAAAAGAGGGGAAAAGAATAAAAAAGAATTATGATTTTCTTTTCCTTGTTTGTTTTTCTAATTTGTTAAAGAAGAAAATTGAAACTTATAATGGACAAAAGAATTTTTTGAAACCTTTATACCCTTGATTATTATTTTGTTAGGAGTTTGTTAGTATTTGTCATTAGATATAAACTTAGAAGATGCCGATTGCAAATACTTATTGAAGAAGCTTATGATAATTCTGATAATCCTGTAATGGTTTATAATAAATTATGTTAAAATATGAACCAAACCGCGGACTCCTGATAATGAAGTTGATCAAAACATGGAACTGGTGTACATGCATTTAAAGACTATCTTCTTAATTCTTAATTCTTATGTGCATTTATAAATTTAAATTTATTATTATTATTATTATTATATTCGATATGATTATAATATTTTTTAATTATGTTAATAATAATAATAAATTAATAATAATAATAATAATAATAATTTATAAATACATATATTATTATGAAATTTTTTGAATAATAAATAATAATTATTATTATTATATATATATGTATTTATATACGAGACAGGCAGCGAGGGCGAGAGCTCGCCCTCGCGACTGCGAACTCCACTATTACTCTTATAATTATTACATAATTTCGTTATTGATTATATTAAATAATATGATTACATTCCTGATTATTATTATTTTTGTTATTCATAATAATAAGGAAAAAAATTATATGCATATTTTTCCAACTGTCTTATAATCAGAATTAATTTATAAATAATTTAAATAATTATTATAATAAATTCTATTATCATAAATAATAAAAACGTTATGTTTCTTTAAACATTCTTATTATTTTAATTGCTTCCAAATATGATAAGTGCTAATTTAATATTCGTTATTATTATTCACCATTATATTATTATTAAATATTATTATGGTTATTTAATTATTCTTATTAATTTAATTGTTTAGAATGGGCTTTAATTATTAATTCTCTACTTACTATTATTCTTATTATTAATAAATTATTTATTTATTCATGATATTAAATAATAAGATTACATTCCTTATAATTTGTTAATTTATAAATTATTTTAATAATTATTATTAGTTTTTCTAATTTTATAATCGTTATTATTATTATAAATAATATTATAATAATAATAACAACGTTATGTATCTTTAATTATTCTTATTAATTTAATTGTTTTAAATTATGATAATTATAATTTCGTTACAGTTTGTTATGTTACAAATTATTTTAGGTATTATTATAAGTTCTACTTATTATTTATTCTTATTAATACTGAACTTATTAATTAATTAATTATATTAAATAATATCATTAAATTCGCTATTATTGTTAATTTTGTTCTTAATAACAATAAGGATAAAAATATATGTTTACTTTTGTTATATAAAGCCATTTGAGAATACTGACAAATAAATAAATAAATAAATACATACACTAAATATAAAAAATTTAATAATAATAATAATAAAAAATAATAATAACAATAATTAATTATTATTATTATCAACTTCTAATATTAATAAGGAATTTAATAATAATAATGATGATAAATTTAACAAATACTCTACAATAAATTTGATAATAAACAGAAGAAATTTAATAATCATATTTAACAGCAATTATAATAATGGAAATTAAATTAATTAACAAATTTACGTATAATAATAATAATAACAATAACAATAAATACACTTTCTAAGAATAAGGAATTTAATAATGATATGAATAATAATAAACATTAATGATAATTATAATTATAATAAGGAATTTAATAATAATAATAATAATAAGGAATTTAATATTGATAATAATACTAATATTAATAATAAACCGTTTTTATTATATTATTAAGATTTATAATAATAAGTATATATAACAATAATCTGCGGGAGTTGTGTTGTAGCTGAGAATGTCATTTTTGTTTAGTTAAATAAGGATATAATGGTAATTTCTAAAAGATAAGGTTATCTTCTCTTCCATTTCTCCTCCTTTCCCACCAATTTAGTGGGAAATGTATTTGGAGCAAATTTCACTTCTATTCTCCTACATTCTCTTACTTTCCCTTACCTTAATTTTGTTCAAACAATGGAAAGCAAGAGAATTGCATTTCTCTTCCTTTTCTTTCTTTTGCTTTCATTCGATCCAAACAAAAGCCTAAAGTGTTTAAATTACACACTCAAGTAAGAATACTACGAAATTATTAAATAACCATAAGAATAATAAGCACACAAGAGTTATAGTAAAAACCAACCTTTATTACTTCTCCAGAAGTATATAAAAGAATGTTCTCTCTCAATATATTCGCTTCTTCTCTATCTCTCTTTCAGGAGAGAGACTCGAATAAGCATTTATAACCATCACAGATTTTATAGTTTAGATTTCTGATTGAACTGAACTAACTACATCACTTATATCTTTATCAGATTACATCATATTAACCGATTAGATGACACTTATCTAAATAGAACACTATCTGATAAGATTTAGATATAACTCCATAAATAACTCCACTATCTTCAAATGATCATCTCAAATGTTCTTTATCTCTCAAAGTTGATGTATAGTTACTACTATTTTATCCATCACATCATCTAATATCTCCTTTTAATCTCTATCCATTATGATCAGTCATTCAAGCCTAAAGTTTTTCATAACATATTGGTTTTATCTAATACTTACTCATGTCAAGTCCAATAGTTATGGTTTATTTATTTGAGCATATATTAAGTCCTTAAAGTTCTCATATGTCTCTTTCATACTTGTGATTTATCTATCCCTCAACCAAGATCTATCTTAAACTATCTTTTGCTCTTACATCTGAATTTTGCATCTTGCTGAAGATTTATACTAAAGGTACCAATGCATGTCAACTTATCGACAATGCGCATTTTCTTTGCCTACTCGCCAATTTTTATCTTATTATGTCGTCCTGAGCGTCAAACATTAATTAAAGCTTGTCAATACTTATATGATTCCATGATTAGTACTTAGGATCTAACACTAAGGCATCATATACGTGGACAATTTAGAGTTTAGCTATCTATACATTGTAATATTAAAATTTAGGTTAAAGACGTTGAATACTTTATAAATTTATCTTTTATTATTTTAATATTTATATTTTAAAAATTAGTATCTATCCTATTTTCTATTTTCTATTTTACATAACTTCATTTTTTATATTCTGTTAGCTTTTCGTGCATCTAGAAATCTAAGACAAAGTGTAAAATTTTAATATTATATTAATTTTAATAAAAATACACGAGAAATAATGATAAAATAAATAATATGATAATTAAATAACGTTATACAAAATATATTTTAAAATGTTTGAAGTCAATTCACAATTTTTGCATAAGATATTATAATTTTTGAAGTTCAATTAGCAACTTTATAGTGCTGCTTTTAGAATTATAATAATATATTTATTTTACAATAAATTCTAACAAATATTAATTCAAGTGAAAGACTTTCGAAAAATTGTAACGCAAACCACAATAAAATTATTACTTAATAGCAACTTATTTATACAAATAGTCTAATCTTTTAATGCTTTTATGCCTATGGGTATGGCCCTTCATAATTTAAAGAAAAAATGTCATATGATAACTGAAAATTTTTTATTTCACTTTTGAGTAGAAAAATATATTAAAATTAATTGAATATGATATAAAAACTTACATGATAATTCAATAATATTAAAAATTTTAAATAATAATTATTAAAATGAAAAGAAAAATGAAAAGGAAATTATATTTTATTTAGGCCTAAAATATGCTTAGAAAACTAGTGTATGAATCTTATGCAACTATCAATAAGAGGATGGCAATATATTTTATATATTTAAAAACTTGTATGTGAATCCTAATGTATTAATTCTAAGTGAATTATAATTGTTGTATAAATATTATAAGATTTGAAGTTCAACTGCTACTTTCGGATTTATAACTATATATTTATTTTGCAATGCAATCGAACAACCATTAATTCAAGCGCAACACTAGTCAAAATTGTCACATAAATCTAGGGATCTCAATGCCTGCTCCTGGCCCAACCTGCCCTAACCACGGGCTAAGTGACCTGTGACCCTACGGGTTGGGACTAACCGGCCTATAATCCGACCCGACCATAAGCTGATCGACCTATAGCCTGTCGACAAACCCATCCCACTTTTTTTTAAACGTCAAAAATGACGTTTTTGAAGTTATAATCAGGCCGACCACTTTCGGCCCATAGCCTGATCAATCTAAGCCAAAATTAACAACCCTACATAAATCACGGGAAACTATCACTCAATAGAAACCTATTTATAGTATTTTAAGTCCATCAATCTGTCTCTTATTATACCTTAATTTTCGAATGTCATACTTTTATCATAGGGTTTGTGCCTAGACTAGATACTAGATAACATTCTCTTTGGTGAAGTCTAATTGGAAACAGATTTTCTGTTCTCGAATTGCCGTACTCATTGTGCCTGAATAAATCCCAGCCATCTATTACAATAAATTTTATGGCTAAGATTTTAAAGGCATAGCAGAACACAACAATTCATAAGCAGCAGATCTGCTCCCAGTCTAGTTACAGTCTGAAACGATCAGAGCCATGTAAGAAAAAGGACTTTAAAGACTGCTTGATCAGTGGAATGCCGCCGTTAAAATCTCATAAAGAACAAAACAGCGATCTAATAGGAAGAACATCTAGTGCTGTTGTTACAATGTCAATGACAAGCTCTCTCAGTTGGTTCTTGCTCTACCGACCGACACTCAGAGTCAAGTCACCATTCTGCAATGAAGTTGTCAAAAAAGATCATTTGGCGTGTCCAGGAAACCAGACCAGGCCTGGCTGCACACATTCTTTCCCAGTTGGAAGAGGAACAATAGGGCCCAGAAAGATGCGCCACAAATCAAGTATTATAGTAACTAGCATGGCAGCACCTAGAGCGTCAATAGCCACTCTTGGCAAGTCCCATGAGTCGCTAGCTTTCTCATCAATCCTGCACACAATAAATCCCAATACAAGAGTTAGAACACTCTGATAACAACAAACATATGACTGCAGGTTCGCAATGCAAGATCTCTTTGGAAACAAGCAAATTACTTGTGGGTTTCGTACTTACCTCAGAAACATTGGGAAGCTCACAAGGAAGTATATGGCATAAAATAAGCATCCAATTTGGTACATTGCATCGCGGTCCACAAAATCATAGTAAGGGAACTGCAAATGCTCCAAATGTCATGCCCAATGGTTAATCCATATATGGATCAAGCAGTGATAAGGTTAACAGACATGTACATGCTACCACATACATTAGCTATGGCTATTGTCTCCAGATATGCAATGAAGTACGCGAGGGCCAAAATCCAAGCTGCCTCAGTAGCCCACCGAATTTTATCCGGCAAGTGAGAAATGGTATGCCGTAATCTTCGTAGTGTCATGTTTGAGGAGACATGGTAGAACAGGAAGCAAACATGTGTCATTAGGAAAGTTGTATGTGGCACCTACAAATGACAATTAAATGAAGTGAGTTCAAAGTAGAACGACTGGGTTAATAAAACTTTCATGCTTTGTAGCTCACATTGTTCATCTTCCAAGATGGAAATGTGTAAGAAGCCCCCAGAACTGAGAAGAAATAGTGAGTCCAAAAGTAATTTCCAACATAGCTAAAGATGATTATCCATAGACTGGCCTGCCACAAAGAAAATTCACAGTTCAGGCTAAGAACTTATATTTCTTTTTTCTTAAAACTGAAATTTCCTAATATCTAATAAACGTGTTCAGAAACTAACATTCACAACAACCAATTCGTAAGAAATTAATATTCATAACAACCAATTCAAAATTGACGAGAAGAAAAGTAGCATAACAATGTGTCATCCAAGCTCTTATCCATTTTTGCAACCTTTACAATAACCTTAATCTTATCCAGAAACTGGAAGATTATCGATTTGGCAAATAAGTAGAACGTGAGTGCTAATAATTGCAAAATATTAAATGTAAGCTTATGGAAATGTTTGAACCACCAAATGCTATTTGAACAAAACAAGGTATGACACTTCCGAATAGCTTAATATGTAAAGCCACATCAAGTATCAGTCAAAGGATGCAAGACCAATATTCTGGATGGCTGGACAACCTCTTTGCACAATGATGCGAAAGTCTAATAAGGGAAAAGCACTTGCCTTAACCCAATAGCGATCTTTCCAGGACAAGCTTCTATCAGCCTGTGAAAAATCCAAAGGAAATTATTATAAAAAAACAGCAAGGATAATTAAACACAAAAAGAAATAAGGATACAAGGGAAAATTTAGGAAAGAGTACAAAAAGTTCTCAGAAAGAAATAAAAAGATTATATAGCATAATGAAGAACCTAACCTTTCCAACCCATAAAGCAGGTATTAAGAATGAAGGAGCTGCTGAAACTAAACCCAGCAGGAAGTATTCCAGTTCTGTAAACCTCTGTAAATTTTCAATAAAGATGTGTTCAGAACAAAGTTATGTATTGCAAATGTGATTGCGCACTGTGCACATTTGTATGTTCAGAGAGAACGAAAGTAAATCAGAGACTGGAAATTCCTCATTCACAATTTCTATATACTCTTAAGAAAATTCCCAACATTTGACAAAAGAATGCATAGATGAAAGATCAGCTGATCCTATTTTGTAGAAGATAAATCCAAGCCTCGACTTGTTTAGCTAATTCTACAACATCATACAATCCCATTTCCCTGGAACACCGAAAATCGGCAGCATTTTAATGAACTAAATCACCAGAACTACAAGTGGACCATTTACTTGTTCCAGTCAAGTCAACTAAAGACATAAAAACTATACATTAACGAATCAAATACCAAAAATCCAAGCAAATAGATCATATATACACTGATTGGCATTATTACTCGAACAATAATTCTAGATCAAATTTTTTTATCATCTAAACGCAAAACAATGGTTTGATTACCTCGTAGAGCTTGTAAGGAACAACAATGCCCAAACATAGAGTGAGCCAAAACGGAGTATAGCAAAGGAAGAAAACCTCGGCCCATCTCTTGCTGGGATTAGAAGCCAACCGCAAATTCGAACTAGATCCACTCAAAGATTCCTTGCCTAAGTACCGCCAAATGCGATTTTTATCAATTACAGACAATAGAACGATTATCATTCTAAAATCCTAATAAGGTTATCTAACAAAACCAGAAGAAACAAAAAACAAATTACAAGATCTAGAGTTCAGCAGGTGGCGAAATATGAGGACATACCGGCCATTTCTGGCGCTCGTTCAGCCATGGCACCGTTCTTGCGGATCTCAGTGGACCGCGAGTGAGAATCGGAGGAGGAAGTCAGTTATCGCCGGTAATCACTCTCAGTGATTGAGCCGTGAGGACTGTGGAGCTAGTGAGTGAGCTTCGATACTAACGATGCCCAAACGACTTGCCAGCTGTCCACTTTGTCGTGCCGATTTAGATACTAAGAGATACTAATATAGTGGGCCCCACTCCCCTCAAACCATTGACCAGACCAGACATGTATGATGTTGCATGCAAAGCACTTGCGACAAAACCGCCGCCCCCTACTTTTGATTAGCAACGCAAGCGCAAAGGTTCAATGCCCACCATCAACCTTTGTCTTCTCCTCAAAGCTCCATG
This sequence comes from Erythroxylum mucronatum, assembly GCA_027563825.1. NCBI lineage: Eukaryota > Viridiplantae > Streptophyta > Magnoliopsida > Malpighiales > Erythroxylaceae > Erythroxylum > Erythroxylum mucronatum. Next base: position 42,633,362 of record JAOSBP010000206.1, read on the forward strand.
CACTGCCCTGGTAGAGACACCCTGTTACTGCAGCTTCACATTCAACACTTGTGTGTGTCAATAAGACAACTCCTAAAGCTGTGTTTTTTAGTGTAGATGATGATGTTAATGGCTGATGGGGCTCTGGTAGTGTGTAGTGACGAGTATGGGGATTAGGATTACCATTTGGGCTATGGAGATATGAGATCCTGTTGTGCACGTACCATCTTGTGCTTCTCATCCACACTGTGCTTTAAGTATCGGTTTTTTTCGCTCCTCAGGTTAGCAGACATCCTTCTGAGTTCTGACGGTGGCGGATCTGTGTCTCCACTTGGTCCTTGAACAGGTTACAACTTACAAGCTCTATGGTTCGTTCTATTGTTTGTGTTTAACCAAAATTATTGTCCAGTAATTCAAAGATAAGAAAATTAACAATTTTGTTTTACGGGAGATCCGAGCTTAATGGTAGCATACTGCATAAATAAAGGTGGCAACTTTAATGCTATACATTGAAAAACTGCAAATGAATCAACAACACAAATTTGATTTATTACAGTTCACCTTAGAAATCTCTCCCTGGGCAGAAAATGCCTTTCTTTCTTTCTAATATGTTATAATTCCATTAGAAGGCTGAAAAGTGGAAGATAAATGAACATTTTTATCTTTAGACACAGGCAATATCAACTACCTAAAAGTGAAAAATGTTTTTCAGGTTGCAGACAATTTAATAGTAGCTATGGACTAAACTGATCATTCCTGTGTTCACCGTCTGTCGTACCCTGGACCTGAGCTGCGTACTGCAAGTTCCAGAGGATGTCTTCGAATGATGGACGATTCCATGACTCAGAGCAAACACACTTCGTTGCTATAGTTATAACAATTGATAAAGATTCCTGAGAGCTAGTTTGTAGCACAAGAGGGTCTACTAATTTTCTACGGCTTTCTGGAGTGTTGCAGGATGCCTACATTATCACAAATCTCGATATTAGAATTCATAAGATGTCAAAATCAGCACCTTCAAACCTCTAAGACTATGTTTTCAGGTGATATATTAGCTAAGAAGATGAGTAACTATTTCTGCTGAATGTGGCAACTTTCAGGCAACCTTATGAAATAATCTGCTCTAGCTAAGGATTCCAAAACATACCAGTTCATCCAGCAGAAGCTTGTCTCTCTTAGTAGCCATCATGGGACCAGCAATTGATTCAAGTAGTATGAACCCAAAACTATAAACATCATCCTCTAATGCATTCATTTGCCTGAACATGAGTTAAATTATTAAGCTATTTGTGTGCTGTTAGGAGAATAATTAGTTAGCTATGATTGTCATTGATCATGTTTGTTATGATCTGATCATAATCAGATTATTTAGATAAGATTAGATTTGTTAGTTATGATTTTACTGCTTGTATTATATATATCTGTACACATCTCTGTATTTCATCATCTGGAAATATACACACAATTCAAACATTTCAACTTGGTATCGGAGCTAAACATATGGCTCACTCCTCTTCCACTTTTGCTACTTCTGGTTCTCCTTCGACAACAGACACTGTCTCAACCATCACACCAACCATATCACATACACAACACACATTCTCCATCAAGCTGAAATCAACCAACTTTCTCACTTGGAAAACTCAGTTCATCCCTATTTTGAAATGTTACAATCTCACTGGTCACATAGATGGCTCAAACCCTGAACCACCTAGCCAACTTTCCAATCCTCGTACCAACGAGATCGAAATCAACCCTGCTCACATTCAGTGGGTTCAACGAGACCAGCTGCTCATTAGTTGGATTCTTTCATCTCTCACCGAAGAGGTTTTTCCTTATGTGGTTGGCTTCTACACTGCACATGATATATGGCAGACACTTCAAAACACTTTTGGTTCTAGTTCAGCTGCCAGGCAAGTTCAATTACATCTTGCTTTACAAAATCTTAGCTTTGATGATAAGTCTATGGCCGATTTCCTTAAGGAAGCAAAACTTATAGCTGATGAGCTTGCAGCCACTGGAGCACCCATGGGAACAGCAGAACTTATTGCAAACATTTGCAAATTATTACCATCTGAATTTCATCCGGTACTTGCTGTTGTCAGCAGCAAAGTTGATGGCTTATCTTTTTCAGAGTTGTGTGGACAACTCATTTCTCATGAAATTATGTTAAAAAATTCAAAGAATTCCATTTCTGCTGTATCTCATTACACCAAACAGACCTTCAAGGATGGTAAGTCCAACAAGTTTTCTAACTCTAGCAAAGGTACGAACGGTGATGCTCCAATGTTCAAAAATGGTAAGAGGTGGTTTCCAAATCCTTGTCAAATTTGTGGTTATAACAACCATCAAGCTAAGTGGTGCAGGAAACGATATGATACAATTTCAGCCAAACCTACTGCCAACGTTGCTAAGACATCAGGTAATTCTTCTACTTGGATTGCCGATTCAGGTGCTAACAGTCATATGACTCCAGACATGTCAAGCTTGCAAATTTCTGATGACTACAATGGCTCCGATGAAGTCCTCGTAGGTAATGGTCAAGGCTTACCTATTAAAAGAATTGGGCAGTCTACTATTATTTTTCATAACAAACAGTGCAAGCTGAGAAATGTTTTACATGTTCCACATTTACAAGATTCACTGCTATCTGTTAATAAATTTGCGAGGGACAATCACTGTTATTTCGAATTTTATGGTGATGGCTTTGTTGTGAAGGATCAGGCCACTAAAGAAAGACTCTTTGAGGGACCCGCTGAAGATGGACTTTACAGGCTGTCTGGGATTGCTTTACAGAAGCAGAATTATCACGCTATGACTGCTGCAAGGAGACATAGAATTGACTGGCACTCACGACTTGGGCATCCTCAACATTCTTCAGTGGTTTCCATCCTTCATCGTTTTAATTTACCAGGATCTTCGTTAATAAAGACTTCTCATCAGCAGTGTGAGGCTTGTTGTTTAGGGAAGCAAAGTAGGCTTTCTCTTTCTCTTACTAATAGTGTTTCTAGTAAACCTCTTGAGTTGGTTCACTGTGATGTATGGGGACCGGCTCCTCAATTATCTTTTTCTGGTCATCGCTATTTTCTTCTTTTGGTTGATGACTTTAGTAAATTTTCATGGTTATATCCAATAAAACAGAAAAGTTGTGTTCTTTCTACTTTTGTTGACTGGTTGAAATTAGTCGAACG
>JAOSBP010000206.1:42639533-42653016 GCA_027563825.1 Erythroxylum mucronatum
ACAATTACAACAATAATCCAAAATCTCAAAAGACAAAAGTTACAAGAACTAATACTCCTTGAAAAGTGACTAATCCTCGTATTGTACAGAAATAACTTAAATTCCAAGATATGCAGAATCTGTAGTAATATCCTTATATTCTTGATCACTTGATCTCTTCCTTATTACCTAAATAGGGGAAGAAAGGGGAGTGAGCTTGGAAGCTCGTGGGAACAGTTTATAACAAAAGAATAAGCAAAAACCTTGAAAACATTTTTCTTTTCTTAGAAAGCTTTCTTAGAATCATAAAAATGCCACCTAATGGTATTGAAAACAATTATTGTACTATGTTATTAAGCCCATAATTGGTATTAGTGTGTTTTGTTTGTTATTTGAGATTTGTATGTTATTTTTGGTACTTATTTTATTTTAAGTGTATTTTTAGGTCTCAATTGCCTTTATGAATCAAAAGGAGAGTAATTTAGGGGAAATTATGGCATAAAAAGAATTTTGAGTTATTTTGGAGACACATGCTCATATGAATATGTAAACGTCGTGTGAGTAACAAACACAACCATGTATAAGGACCGTATAGGGGGCTACAAACATGCAAAGATTTGAATATGTTCTCTTTACCTATATGGAGATACGCTCTTATTATTGAAAATTTTCATAGGTATGAAGGAGCCATTAAAACTATTTTCTAAGTTCTATATTTGCATCCATTAAAAATTTTCCTTATTTTCTAATAGAGATAGTCATTTCCATAAAAGAAGAGGGCTTTACTAAAGTTTTGACCTTCTTGGTTGAATAATAATGATGATGCTCTTAAATATGCCATTAAGATCTTTGTTATAAGATTTCATTTGAAATACTAGCCTAATGGGCCCATTCTGGCACCACCTATTAGTCTCTAATGTCACCCATGTGGGACTGAATTAGGTGTTGATCAATTTTAACAAAATAATTACTTAGTGTGTTGATGAGAAAAATTTATAAAAGATAAATATATGATATAAAATAATAAAATTTAACAACATACTTAACCAATAATGCCAAAAGGGTAAGCGAAGAGAAACGTAAACCAATTTATAGTGATTTAGCAGATAACTCTTGCCTATGTTCACTTTTAAGACTCCATTGGAAATACTATTATAACTTTTCTTTTAAGGCATATGTTCTTTTCTTTGTAAAGAGGAACTCTTTTACAACGTTTCTTTACAATGAAGAGGAATTTGAATGTTACTTGGAATATGCCTAAGTATAATATATAAAACCCCAATAAAGCTTACAACTTTAAATACAATAATAACAATAACAATGTCACAATGGAAATTCGATGAGATGTAAGGTCTGAGGAGGTTCGGAAATATGCAGCTTTACTCCTAACTAGTAGAGAGGTTATTTCTGATAGACCTACGGGAAAATGAAAAAGCTTTTGAAAACTTTTTACAGAAAATAAAATTCAAAAAAATAAACAAATAATTGCGTAAAAAATAAAAATAAAGAAAATCAAAATGAAAATAAAGAATAAATAAAATAAAGTAAATAAATAAAAGAATACAAATAAATAAATACAAAAAACAAGCAATTGAAGGGAAAAATATGAAATAAAAAATAAAATACCTAAAGGGGCAAGTATTACAAATAAAAGTATTTAAATACAAGACATAAGAATCGAATAAAAAGATTCACTAGACCTATGAACATATATATTTTGAAGATATTTTTAATTTAATTTAATTTATTAATAATTATTTCATTTATGTATTTAATGCAATTACAAAAATTAAATATAATTATTAAGTAAAAATAAATTATTCATAATTATTATTAATAATTAATTTTAATTAATTAAATATATTATATTAAATTAAATTATTTATAATTCTTATTAAAAATTAATATATTAAATAATTAAATAATACATATTTAGTTGATAGTAAATCAGATTATAAAAAATAGAAAAAAAAACAAAAACCACTTTTCTTAATTTTCTTAATTTTTGAAAACTAGAACAAACCAAAATCAAAAATAAAAAACCAAAAACTCAAATAAACAAGTTTTTTTATTGAATTTGAAAACTAAAACAAAAAATGAAAAAAATGAAACATGGAGTAAACAGGCTCAAATTTTTCTGACCATACAATATTTAAATATCTAGTTGCACAGAAAAATTGAATCATACTAACCGTATTAGTTGATAAATAGAAATGTAAGAAAATAGTGAGTTAAATTTGTAAATTAAAAAAATTTAATACTAAATTAAAAAATATTTTAAAAACAATTTTAAGCACAAAAATATTTTTAAATAGTTTGTTTATAAATTTAGACAACTTTCATTGATGAATGAAACTCTTAAGGGAGTTACAACTTAAAGCAACCAAAGGACAACTATCATATATAAGATTTGATTCTTTAAAATAAAAAAGAAGAAAAGAAGAAAAATAAATCAATAAATCGAAATTATCAATTAACACGGAGAAGTAGTGGTCAAAGCATCAGAAAGAAATAGGTAAGGAAGCATATTGGACCCTTAAGCTTGGAATTATAACTCTATTCTACAAATTTGACAGTATGAATTCTTATTTCACAGAAAAATTTCCATATGGGTTTAATGTATTAGATCTAAACTCAATCGATTCTCTTGATAAAATTATTTTTTCTTGATTTTATGAAATTATTGATATTATAGCCAATACAGAAGATATGCATGATGAAGATCTGTATAGAATTACCTTAATTTTTCATATCATAAAAAGCTTAAGTTTAATAAAAAGTTTTCTTTTCTGTCTGATAAATATGTGCATTGTTGTGATTTAGTTGTACAAAGTTATTTATTGATATCTGAATCAAAAACTGTGATTTATTTCAGTCTGGGCAAAAATATTATCAGAGTCACAACTGTTTGATGTGAGATTTGTGAAGATATTTATCAAGAAATCAAAGATACAAAAAGACAAATAGATTGGAACTTTAGAAGATTACATGAGTTCATAATGATATTTTCTCACATGAAACATGCTAATATCATCACTTTAGATCTTGTCTTACCATACAACGATGCTATTAGAAGATATGAGCATGAAAATTGGTATCTTTCTCACAATTATGAGGATTTACACCTTCATTTCTCTAGGCATTGGAAATTACATCTTGAGAGAGGACATTAGATATGAGTGACTGCTCATATTGTATTCAATTACTTTCTAATATAAATAAAGTTGATATGCTTTTACAAGAAACTGAACTTGAACTACATCATTTTACTAATAGATATGACTATTTGCTATTTTCTAACTGTGATAAAAAGACTATACAATCAATTAAATCAAAAGTTGAGAAAGCAGATAAAAAATATCAACAATGTAAAGATTTGCAAAAACATATTCATTTAAGATTAAGTAACCGTTATAAACTTGATCACTTAAATGGAGGAAGATAAATATTTAAAACTTAAATCTGAAGGGTTAAAAATAGAAATTGATATATCTGAAATATAGAAAACTATAGAATATTATGGAAAAACTATATTTTAAAGTATTTCTAATCTTTAAGAACAAATTAATAATTTATATAATTTAGTTAAAATGATAAATCAAAAAGAAACAAATAATGGTACTAGTAATCCAATGGAAAAACATAGATTTGATTTTTGAGATAGAATAATTATATAAACAAATAGAGAAGTTAAACTTAGAAACTTTAATTCATATTAAACCTGATACTTATAAATAAATGGTAAATGTAAACCCTAATATAAGTGATATACCTAGCACTTCTCAAAATCCTGCTAGATTTCCTTCACAAAGTTTTAGTAGAACAATTAGTGGTTATGCTGGAACACAAATGGTTACGCAAGATAAAGATGGATTTATTCCAATAGATAAGATAAAGATGGATTTACTCCAATAGATAAAATGAGGACAGAATCTATAAACCCTTTTGGAATATACTTAAATATTGATTGCAATCAAAATGTAAAAGAAGCAATAGATAAGTGGGAAATTGCTCTTTGAGTAGCTGTCTCAATTAATAAAATAGATTATGAGACTATAAAACAAGCTTTAGAAAAGACTTTATTAAAAAGTTCACTTCCATTTTGGAAAAATCTATATGAAACTTCTAAAAACACTGTATTTAATAATGATATGGATATCAATAATTTGATAACTAGAGCTGCTGAAGCATTTCAATTAGAATTTGTTGGAGAAGGAAATATTTTAAAGATACTACTATAATAGGAAAAAATGTTATTGCTTTACAAAGACTCCAATTATGTGATATGTGTGAAATTAATAGATATATTTTGTATCTTTATCGATTATTATTATCATATCTATAATCAAGTAGATAATATAAACCTTTATTTAAAAAAATTTATTCTAAGATACCTAACTCATGGGGAAGCAAACTAGAGGCAACTTATAACCCAAGACTAGTAAACACTTTGGGAAAAAGAATTTCTTTTTTAAAAGATAAGCTGAGTGAATGGTGTACTATTAAAACAAAGTAAAAAGATAAAGAAGAAATCTCCTTTATGTTGTTATGATTTAAAGATGCCTACTGTGATTGGTTGTGATAGTCCTTATTATTATTCAAAGATAAAGAAAAATTATAAGAAAAGAAAATATCTGAAAAAGAGATATTTTAATAAACGTAAAGCAAGATATTATAAGAGAAAAAAAGGATATAAACCCGAAAAATCCATGTTTAAAAGAAATAAAAGAAAAAGTAAAAAGATAATTGAATGTCAATGTTACTATTGTAAAGAAAAGGACATTTTGCTAATGAATGCCCTAAAAGATTTAATAAGAAGAAAATTGAAATAGATGATGAAAATAGATATGATGATAGAAAATGAAGACTTTATCCAAATTAATACTTTTCAATATTGTTCTTCTAAAGAAAGTATATTTATCTTAACTAAAACAAAGTATGAAGATACCTCGAATTCTGATATAGATGAGTGAAATAGGAGAATCTTCTAATACTCAAACTGATAATCAAATCATAAACAATATAGTAGAAACATCTAGACAGCATGGCGAATATAGCTAAGAAGCTTTGATTGATAAAAAAAATGCCTGAAAAGATTCACCCTACTATATTTTCTATAAATTCCTATGGTGGATTTAATATTAATTTTTTAGATAAACTTGGATTAAAATTTCAAAAACATCATATGTTTTATGGAATTAATTTAAGAGGAAAAGGCTTTAGATATTAGTCTTACTTCTAAAAAGATAATAATACCCTTATTATCTAAACGAGATATTTCTCAAAAACTTGATCAATTGCCAAAAGATATTCGAGATAAAATAGGATGAGTTGATATTGGATTAATTAAAATGATAATAAAAGCAATTCTTAGAGAAGGAATTGGTAGTCCTATTAATCTTGTTATAATAGATTATAGAATACAAAATAAAAACAAGCCTGCTTAGGAATTCTTAGAAGAAATTTTAGATATCAAAAACTTTTATTAAATATTTATGCTAAGATATCTTATAAAATATAAGATAAAGATTTTGACAGAACTTTCTTTAATACAAGATTTTAAAAGAAAAGATTTGATAACGGAACAAACCCTATTCTATAACTTTTATGATATCTTATACCTTGTCCAATACACATCATACATGATGTTTTGCAGATAAAGATATTATGGATTTTCTAAAATTATTCTCAGAAAGGATATATCCTCGCTACTATAAAAGATCTTTAAAATGATTTTTCTCTAGATTTGCAACAATAACCTTCTAACAATAGATTTTTACCTAGATTATCTTACTCGGACACTGGTCTGTCCAGCGGTGCAAGTGGAAGTTATATTAATAGGAGAATATTTTGTCCTTGTAATATTCTAATAGATACAAGTGCAAGTGGAAGTTATATTAATAATAACTTAATAAATTACTTGATAAAATTTCATTTAACTGAACTTTATCAGTACATAAATTTTAATGGAGATATACATTAAATCGATATTGCTGTAGAAATAAACATTAAAATTATCGATACTAAAATACCTATTAGATTATTAGTTGAAAATGAAGGATTTAATTTAGAAATAATGTTGGAAACAAGTTTTTTTTTTTAACAAGTTCAACCATACAGGATAACTCAATATCGGATTCATTTAACTTATAATAATAATATCATTTATATCCCTAGGTATTGATTAACCCAACTAGTATAAATATTCCTGCCAGCATTACCTATAAAGAATACATAGCTGAATATTTTGTGGCATATATAGATAGTGGAGCAGGATTTTTCTTATGTAAAACAACTTGTTTTCCTTCTCGATATAATGAAACCCTAAAAGTTATCATAGGATTAGATATTTCTAGTCATCAGATATAGGTTGCGTTTGGTGAATGAAGAATCAGCTACTTGACAAAGCTTTCAGCTGTTTGACCATTTTAAACAGCTGAAATTCTTATTTGATAAGAACGTTGAAAAGTAGTTGTTTTATCTCAAATGGCTGAAATTTGAAAAGCTACACAATAGCAGCGTTTTCATATATCAGTTGATTACGTAAAAATGAAAACCCAAGGACATCCTCTATGATGAATAAGACATCTTGATGTTTGACACAAAGAACTGCTATGTCTGTCACATAAACAAAAAAGTAGTTGTATCCTGATGTTTCAAACAAATAGGCCTCCTGACCAGTCCGACATCATGAAAGTGAATCGTCGTTGACTTCCATGAACCGATTAATTGTTCAATTATCCCAATAAATAGACAAGCTTGTTATAAATATCCTTCCAAAAAACCAAGACCCTACTCAAATGGGTGACTACTCATTCTTGTCATTTTTCATTCTTCTTAAGTAGAGCAAAGAACGAGGAATTTTTCTTGTAATTGAAGCAAACTGATTCTTATGTGTTCCAACAACCAGATAACGATTGACTCTGAATGCCCAGAAAAATCTTCTATAGTGTAATTTGACCAAAGCCCCAAATTCCCTAAATCCACTACGAATTCAAGCTCAAGTAGCAAAAACACAACTTTAAATATCAATTCAATCACTCGAAGACCCAAAATCCACTAACACCGCCCAAACCTAAACCGATTAAAATCTAAACATTCAATAAGCAATAAGAGGACACAATCAAGCACAAGAACAAAAGCCGAGTTGTATGTAATTCCACTAATCGTGATCTTATAAATTTTTTTAAATCATGTCTTTATAAGTTATTTTTAATTTATTAAATAATAAAATTCATACATACTATATGAAAAATTCTAGTATGATATACCTCGCTACATCATTCATATTAATAGAAAATTTAACGTTGGATTATTGTTATTGTTATTGCTATTATTATTATTATTGTTGTTGTTGTTGTTGTTGTTGTTGTTATTAATATTATTAAATGTTCTATATTTTTATTAGAGTTATAAACTTAATTTTTGTAGAATTAAATATCTAAAATCTAAATTCTTATAAGAACATTCAACGAAATACTAAGATATATAATATTCATACCCTTATAATTTTTTTAAAGTCATGTCTTCATAAGTCATTTTACACATAAACAACTAATACTAAACAGCTAATTTTACCAAACATCAAATGACAAACAACTAATGCAATTAGCTGGTCAAATCAGTTGATATAATAAGCTATCAGCTAACAGCTAATGTAATCAGTTGATTGCCAAACAGGGTATTGTCTGCTTTGAGTTGCCCGTCGGGTCAAGTCCCTCACAATTTTGCTCTTCCCACTCCGGGGATAACACGTCTATGGGGAAGAGATATTCATACCCTTATAAGACATACTTCGTTTTCCTCTCCAATCGATGTAAGATCTCATAATCCACCCCCTTAGGGCCCATTGTCCTCGCTGGCACAACGGGTCGGGAACCGGCTCTGATACCATTTGTAACAGCCCAGACCACCTGCCTATAGATATTGTCTGCATTGGGTTGCCCATCGGGCCAAGACCTTCATAATTTTGCTCTGTCCACCCCCAAAAAAATGGGTCCATGGAGAAAAAGTATTCGTACCCTTATAAGGCGTGTTTCATTCTTCTCTCCAACCAATATGGGATCTCACAGATATAAGATAAAAGTTTTAAGATTTAAAAGATTCATTTGGTATTAGATCTTTATCAAATCAACTAAAAATTGAATAAACTTGAAGAATTTAAAAAATGATTGAAAAAGATTGTTCATATTTATCGTAAAATTTTAAAATTTAATTGAAAAAAGATGTTAACTAAAAATTAATTAATTAATTATGATTTATAAAAACTGATTAATTTATAAAAATAACTAAATAATTAGTAAGCTAATCAATTTTTAACAACAATTTCTTAAGTTAAATCAAATAAAAATATATAATTAAACAAAAAATTAACTGATTTAAAATTTTTACTGATAAATCATTCATGGTCAATTTTAAAATATTGGTCAATACTGATTTAAGTTTTTTTTTTATAGTACTTGTTTGACTACGTCAAGTTGGAAATTGTGAAGATTTAATGTCCTCTGTCTGCCATCTTTATCGTTACAGGAAAAACATGCGCATAGAATTTTCTTGTTAATAGCAATGTGAGTGGCTGTGCCCGAGGCTTCTTCACGTCCACCGTCCACTGGTTTCTGATATGTTTGAGGATTTAACAATTTTTTATAGTTTATTTTACGTTTTAATTAGGTTAAATTAATTTTAATTAAACGATTTTAATTTAAGAAATTTTCTATTTTCAATTTTTAATTTTCAATTTTTAAAATTTTCATAAAAATCTTTATCACTTTTAAATTATATTAAACTTTATTAATATAATTAAATTTAACCCATAAACTCAACTTGATTTGATTAATTTTAATTCAATTATGATTTAAATTAAGAGCAACATCAATAACACTCAATCGAAATCCCTCTAAAATGTAAGATTTAAGGAAGTCCAGTAGTACAAAGTAAAGATTGCTTCCAAATGAACTACTCGAAATAAATAAAAATAAAAATAAATAAAAAAGTAAATGATAAAATGATAAATAAAAGTAAAATTAAATAAAACAAATTCAATTATAATTTAAGTTAAATTTAATTAATAATATTAAATTTTAAAATTAAGTTAAATTATTAAATAAATATTATTGAATTAATTCACATATAAATTTATATTTTGACTAATAGTTGCGAAATAATTTGTGCACGTTAGTAATAGGGTTCACAAGTAACCATCACCTCCTTCTTCCCATTAATTGCTTATAGATATGACACAACACTGATGTTAGGGATAGAATTCGTTGTCCAATATTATGGTATCTTATTCTGTCTCATGAATTTCGCTATTTATTTATATGAGTTTCACGTTTATTTATATGCGACTCACACGAAACTCACATAAATAAATAGCTAAAATTTATAAGATAAAATAAAAGACCATAAAATTGGATAAAAGATCCGGGACTGCTGATGTTATAGAATCTGGACCCTCTGCAAAATCCTAACAAGGCCAATTCTTTACAGTCCTGTCACATTTCGTCCTTGACCAACGAACCATCCAACTTGTTTCTTCGTCTATTTAAACTCATCTGCAGTCATCTTCTCTTATCTCCCCATATCTCCAAGTCTTTCTCTTTTTACTTTTCTGGGTTTTGTTTCAGACATGGAGAGCCAGAACAAAGATGGTGTACAGAGTGGAGTTGTGGTGAGTGGCGGAGATCATAGGAGTACGGTTGATGTGTTGCTAAGAGTTTTGGCCTTTGCACTGACGCTCGCATGTGCTATAGTTCTTGGACTTGATAAGCAGACCAAGATTATCTCAGATAAGCCGACTGTTGCTAAATGGCATTACTTGTCCGCTTTTGTGTAAGTTCTTCTTCTTAACCCGTCTGTCTAGTACTAACTATGTCTTACCATTTAACCATTTCCGTTTCTCGGAAAACAAACATCTTTAAATCTGATTAGACTAGACAAAGATGGGTTGCCAACACTACTCATAGTCTCCAACACATAGATTTCAAGATATTTATAATAAGCCATAGCTGTCCAGAGCACAAACGTCAAACACTTGTGTATGTGCATGGGCAACATGTAAGAAAAGTATAGTTTGATGATGTACTACAGTTTTCAATTGACTGAAACTTGGTTGATTAGGTCCTTCAATGCATAAATTTGTATAAGAAATGTATCTTTGTAACAATTCGATTTAACTGTCATTAATTTTTTAGTTTTTGTTTCAATTTAATTTAATATAATAATTTTGATGTTAAAAAATAAATAAATAAATAAATAATTAGTCATTTTATAAATTAATCAAAATTTATAAATTATAATAAAATTATTATTTTTATCTAATAGTCTAATTTTAAATTAAAGTTTAAAATTTTTGACAAATAAAGATAATTTTTTACAATTATTTTTAAAAATTTTAAATTTTATTCAATTTTTTAATTTGATGGTTTAATACTACTTGAACGTTATAAAACTCTAGTCTTACGAGTTTAACTTTTAATCCAGTTTTTAAAATATTATAAATTATATGTTTGAACACTTTAAAATATGAAAATTTTAGTCTAAATATGATTAAGATAGAATTAATTTAATTTTTCGGATGAAAAGTTTAGTTAAATTAATTAAATTGAAGACTCAAGAAAAAGAAACTAACATGCAAAATTGGTACATGGTTAGTTACTTGCTGGTGGCAAATGCAGTAGCGAGCTCATATGCAGCACTTTCCACAATCATCTCCCTGAAGAGAAAGAAAGGGTGGTGGGCACCACTTGTTGCCATACTTGACTTGTTGATAGTGGCGGTGCTCTTCTCCGCCGACGGAGCCGCCGCGGCCATAGGTCTTATGGCGTACAAGGGCAATTCGCACGTCGGGTGGACCAAGGTGTGCAACGTCTTTGGCAGATTCTGCGGCCAAGTGGTGGCAGCTGCTGTTCTCTCAGTGCTTGGTACCGTAATGTTCCTCTTGATCGTAGTTCTGACACTCCTTAAGTGATCAAAGTGAAGACAATACATATGTCAGAATGTATTAATCATATCAGCCTGCGTTTCTTCCACTTCTAGCTTTGTTATGTGCGTGAAGAATTAATCATATTTAGTTGTTGACTTTTTCTTTGCTTCCCACTGGTTGGAGGCTCAGTTTAATCGTTTTGTAAAGGACTCAGTTGAGAGAAAAGTTCCTGCTGTATAGAAGATAATAATTTCACAAAAAATCTAAATAAATTTATAATATTATTTAAATAATATATATTAAATAGCTCGAAATCAACAAGTCCCCTAATTTTGGGCTAGGCTTAGGAAAACTCTAAAATTGAAAATAATACTATATAATAATAATAATAATAATTATTATTATTATTATAATATAATTTTTGTTAGTAAATCAGTAATAAAATACATAATAAACGAAAGTATGTATATAACTAGAGAGAGTATGAACACTCGTCTCTACCAATCAGAGAGCAACCACCGGAAAGAGGAAACACCTAAGAAGTATTATTATATAATTGAAAAGTCTAATAATATATATAAGAAAATAATGTTATTTTAATTAAAACAATATTATTTTCTATTTTAATTTTAAAAATAAAAAATTCAAGTCAAGCGGACTAAAACCCAAGTTTAAACAAAAAATTGAGTCAAGCTTAGCCTCGGCAGAACCAACCTTCCTAACTCGTTGCCAAACCTAACTATATTTTAACCACGAGGTGTGACGTAGTGGTAAACTCGCTTCTGCCCCTTAATCATGCGGTGGGGAGTTCGACTCCCCCCATGGGAATGGAACGTACCTCGTGGCCAGCTATTTACTGCTTCGTGCGAGCTCCCGTGGTGAGTCCGGATTAGTCGAACACTCACATGGTGCCGACAACCGGATGGTTTACACAAAAAAAAAACTACCTATATTTTAATTTCAATTAGATTATTAAAATGTTTAAATTTTATTATCCTTAGGTTTAAGTTTTATGAAGCTAGCAATCATTGCTTAACCCTTTTTGTAAGAGT
The DNA here is from genome assembly GCA_027563825.1 of Erythroxylum mucronatum. Lineage (NCBI taxonomy): Eukaryota > Viridiplantae > Streptophyta > Magnoliopsida > Malpighiales > Erythroxylaceae > Erythroxylum > Erythroxylum mucronatum. The sequence continues at coordinate 42,651,489 of JAOSBP010000206.1, forward strand.
TACAAAGTTCTCTCAACGTGTTTTGTGAATATCGTCAGAGACCGAACACTTGTACGACTACAGTAGTTAAGATGGTTCAGTTTCGAGAACCGTTCAAGGGATACGAAAAGATAAAGATTAAATTTCGAAATAAGGTACGAATTAAATTTCCACTTTATTACAATTTATGTTGATCATTTTATAGAATTAAATAGATCTTAATTTTTGGAAAGTCAAAAGTTACGAAAAAATTTCGTGATTATTTCATTACAATCAGGATCGGATCTCAACGCGATTTCTCAATAGTAAGTTGACAATTCAATTATTAAGAATTAATAAAAACATTGTTCTAACAAGTTTTAAGTTATTAATAGAATATTAAAACAATATCATAAATATCAATAAAAACATAACGAAGCTATTTAAAAATTGTTAAGATATTATTTGGAATTTAACATAATAATTAGCTATGTTTCCAGCTTGGACAAGAGGATATCATTGGCGAGGGCATAAAAAGGGGTTAGATGTAGCTTTCCCAACACATCCGAAGTACTTCAAAGGAGTATTACAGGTAACTTTCTGTAAGGCCAATTAGATTTTGGGATAGCGACTCAAAAGTTTGTGCCTCAATACTGAAAAATAATGACAGAAAAGATATATCACATGACCGAAATCATAACAATCACAACTTAAATGATCTTTCAGTTTCAGTATATAACCAACAACACTTTTCTTAGTCTGATCATTTATAGAAAATTAGGCCAAAAAAAAAACTATATTTGACCGGACTCAGAACTTGAAATGCAGCATTCTTACCGGACTCAACTTATATTAAACCGATACTAGATATTCATAAATTCTGTTAAAAATGAAATAAATTTAAAAAATATATATTCTTATTTGTCAAAATTTTAAAATTTATTTAAGAAAAGAGATTACTAAATAAAAGCTAATTAGTTTATTTTAGTTTGTAAAGTAAACTAAATAATTGACAAATCCTATAAAAGAACTCTTGTAATATACTTGATTATTCATATTAGCCTTTTCGTAAACTAAATAATTGGCAAATCCTATCAAGTAAACTAAATAATTGGCAAACCCTATAAAATAATGACAAGTTGTTTAATTAATAACATAAATTGTCTGCTACAAGCTCTGACAATGGCTTTTTAATATGACAAGTTGTTTCATAGATAGAAACTTTACACTGCAAAAGAATTAGTTTTTGCGACGGAAAATTACTGATAGCAATAGAATTAGAATTATCGGTAATTACAGACGGAAAATTATATTTCGCCGATAAAAATGGCAAATTTTTTTTAACTTCCAACGGAATAAAAAATTCGTTTGTAAATAAGGAGGAAAGTCACTAGGTAGATTTATTGTCGGTAAATTTTGTCAGTAAAATTTAGTCATAAACATCGTCACTTATCTGCGTTTAAGTGTTTTAAAAATAATGAAACCAAACAACATCGTTTTCGTCTAAGGTTAAACCCTCGTAGCCCTATATTTCATCTCTTCCATTTCTATCGCAACCCATCGAAAAATT
>JAOSBP010000206.1:42688915-42701448 GCA_027563825.1 Erythroxylum mucronatum
ATGTGCTTCCACACACTCACGAAGGACATTCTCAACACATGTTTAAATATTTCGTAATGTTTTGAAAATCATAGGATCAATTATTATAAAAAGTTAAAAATTTTGTCAATTTTTTAATAAAAACTAGAAAATTTAAAAAATAATAATAATAATTTTAAAATTTTAGCCTGAACTTTAAAAAATAATGATAATATAATTAAACTTTTAATTTTTTCAATTTTATCCCGATGTCAACGTTTCCGTTAAGTTGTTAACGTGTCCTACCACGTGCTTCAGAAATCTTAACCATTAATACATGTAAACTCAAACTAACACAATAAATAAATATTAATGAAACGACATTATTGCTTTAAAATGACCTAAATCAGATTATGCAGCCCCAATGACTTTACTCTTTGATTTCAATTTTTTTCTTTGTTTTGAGTTTATTCTTTCGACAACCCTACACTAAAGGAATAAGGAGAACGAATTAAAAACGAAGAGTTTACTAGTGCATCATGCTGTAATGCAAGAGTAATTTGAGACGTCAAAAGAACAAACAAAAACCAATGACTCAAGGCATCAAGAGAATAATAGATAGCGTTAGGCTATAATTAAAAAAAATTGAAAATCTAAGTATTTTATTGTCACTTTTTTAAGTTTAGGCTAGAGTTGAAAAAATTTAAAGTTTGAACATTTTATTGTACTTTTTAAAATTCAAGTTATAATTAAAAATTTGAGCTTTTTTTTTATAATTGACCCAAAATCATATATAATAAGATATGAGGTTTAAAATTTGAAAGGTTTAATTGATATTATATCATTGAAAAATTAGTTAAAAACTGAATAAAGTTGAAGAATTTTAAATATAATTAAATGAGATTGTTTTTAATTTAAATTTTATTAAAAATTATTAAATAAAAATTTATTTATTTAATTTTATTTATACAAATGAATTAGCTTATAAAATTTACTAACTAATTAATTTTTAACAAGTATTAAAATAAATTAAAAAAATTAATTAATTTAAGCTTTTACTATTATCCCCGTTGAATTTTAATCGCAGATATGGGGTTAGAGCTGTAATTTCAGACAACCAGTGCAAATAGTTTGCTTCGTTTTTTTTTTCCCTCTAGGGAGGTGGCTTATTATATGTCCCTTGGATTCTATACATGACGTCACGGTGATTGATCCAACGTCTGAAAAATGTTTTCATTCCCTTTTTTCCTGAAAACAAGTTCCCATTTAGGTATATTATATAATAAATAAAAGTATGACGAATTAAAAATTAGTAATTTTTATCTTAATGCTCAAAATTTAAACAATTTTTAATTGTAAGCAAATTTTAAAAAATTAAACAATTAATCTCTTTTAAATTTTTATTGATTTGACCAATAGCAACTAATAAATTATATGAATACTAATCATTTAAATTGATTATGTACTTTTTATTTATTAATATGATTTTAAAATTTTATGTAATATTAATAATTATATATTTATAAATATTATAATTCACGTAATTTGTCAATTATGTCAACAAAATATTAATACTAGTCATCGTCGTCAGCGCTCACTTGAATTTTCACTAAAACGCTAAGTTTGAAAAAGTTCGATAATACACGATCTTACCCTGTATAATGTATCACGAAGATACTGTAAAATAAAAAATGAATGCACATATATATGCTAAACAAAAATAACTAAATAAGATAATAAAATAAAATATCAAAGCAGATAAAACTTTAAATTAAATACTAAAATATAAAAATATTTAAAAAAGTGATGGTTGGTAGTTCATCGTCTCGTAAATAAATGAAAATGACTACCTGAAAATTTGACTTTATGGATAGTTCTAATCTGGCGACCAAAAGACAAGGATTTCCATTATATTAATTAAAAAAAACCATTTAGTTGCTTTCCGTAACTTAGGAAACAGCTAATAAATAAATTGTTTTTAAGTCAATGATCAATAAAGATATTAAAATTAGTAAAGTTTACGAGGTTTGAATTTTTTGTGCATATTTGAATTCATTTAAAAACTCGGTCGAAAGTTAAATCGGTAAGATAACAAGTTTAAAAAGTTCAGCCGATATTAAACTCTTCATTGCCCTTATCATCGAAGAATTCGAAACTTAATTGAAAAAAGTGATTATTAAATAAAAATTAATTGATTTATTTTAATTTATAATAACTTATTGATTGATAAAAAATAATCAATTAATTAATTAATTTTTAATAGCAATAATTATTAGAATAAATCGAACTGAAAAATTGAATAATGAACTAAAAATTTAGACAGTTCAAAATTTTTACGGTTAAATTGGTGGAACGATTTTTCAATGGTTGTTTCTCATTAATTCATGAAGATATTGGAATGAGTCAAACAATTTGAATACAATGAAGAGGGAAAATTTGAATTTATATGAATGTTTGACCAAATGAGGCAATATAATTAAAAAATAAGATAGTTATAATTATAATATAATTAAAAAGAAAAAATGTTAGATTTGGTTGACTTTGATCACTAATATTAAATTATTAATGTTAAAAATTAAAAAAAAAGTCAATTAAAATTTTGATCATATCCCAAATCTAGAATTGGCAAGACCTCATCTTACTATTATAAAAAGCACATATTCACTTTTTAATGATGCACCTTTTAACAATATAGGCTAATAGTATTTGAACCTTTCTTTATCACTTCCAATTGGTCTGGTTGAGATTAGAAAAAAATAAATATATTATATTATATTATATTTGTTGGTGGAATTGTTTAAATTACTATACAAAAATTAATTTTTTTGTAAATTATACAAAAATTAATATTACGTTCAGTAACAACAACAACAATAATTTAGTAAAAATTTTACTGAAGCGCGGAATCTACGAAAGTTCGATAATGTGAAACTTTATCCCTAATTAATAGAAAGGTTATTTCTGAATAACCGACATGAAAAGAATAATGATTTAAAAAATAGCTTGGTATCATATATTTTAAATATATATTATTATCAATGTAAACGAAAGCAATATCTAAGGAGAAGTCCAAAATTTCTTAACATCAAGATTTCAATAATAAAACTAAAATTAGATTGAGGGGGAAATTTAAATATTTTAATTTAAAAGATAGTCATTATTTTATATTATTGCATCAATTACTGGAATTATAAAGGTTAATCACATAATCAAACTTCAAATAAATGGTTAAATTGAGTGTTTACATTGTTGAAGAGTAGTGAAAAAATGGAGGATGATGAAGAATAGTGAACCAATTGAGAGCGAGTCATAAAATAGCACTTGATAATTGAAAAGTGAGTATTTAAAATATAAAACATATTATGTAATGCCAATTCACTTAAAATAAAAATATATAATTAATGTTTTAAAAATTACATGCGAAGTTAAAGCAATAAGACAAGGGAGCTTAAAGTTTAAAAGGTTCAACTGATCATCATAAAATCTGTTAAAAATTGAATAAAATTAAAAAATTTGAAGTATAATTAACAGATGTTGTCCTTATCTGTCGAAAATTTTAAAATTTAACTAAAAAATAAAGTGTTAATTTGGTTTATAAGATCATATTAATTTACAAAAATTGATTGATTAATTTATACATTAAGCGATTTTTAACAATAAAAGTTACTCCTTTGTGACCAAAAAGGTCACAGATTGAAGTCACGAAAATAGCCTCTTTATAAAATACAAAGAAAATGTTGTGTACGATTGATGTCTCTCCCTCAACTTTCTCAATGCGGAGAGTCTTGTGCACTGAGGTTATTATTAATAATGTTGTTGAGCTGAAATGTTAAAAACCGAATCGAAAAATTGAACGGTTCAAAATTTTTAAGGTCAAAACGGTTGAATTTTTTTACCTGAAATTTTATCAAAAATAAATTTAAAAATTGATCTATTGATTATAAAAATAAAAAATCATACACAAATTTTTAAAGAATCTTTTGATTGGACCTCGATGTGCATGCTTCCTAACCTCCTACCTTAGATCTTTTTCAAAACCTACCATCTATTGTAACACGTGTTAAATTGCCATGAAGAAGAAGTCAAATAAATAAATAATTTGTATTAGGTTTAATTGGTGTGGAAATTAGTATGCAACTAATCTAATTTAAAAATTATAATTATTATGTTAATATATACCACGTGATTCATGTGGAGCCATAATCAAATTGATGGTACAAAGTTGTACTATTATATGCTTCATGACAAAAGTTGGTAAAGGACATACATTCAGCTTTTCTCTCCGGTCACACATATATTTATAATTCATTTTTATATTTACAAAAATACAAATAATAATTTTTATCGCACTTCTTATTTTTTTATTCTTTCAATAACACTATATAAAATAAGAAAAAGTCAAAATCTCGAAAACTGTAATTTCTTTCCCTTTTTCAATTTGTCAAAAAACCTAAAAGGTGACATTAAAATTTTAATTATTTATAGATCAAATCTTGAAATATTTTAACTTATTCACAGTTTTTGCTCAGAAACCCTAGCTGGAGGATTATCGGGATAATAGGAAATTACCGATAATATGATAGAGCAAACGTCTATAAGAACTCTAAGATAAATAAAAATCTTTCGTACCCTTAAAAATTTTGATTGAGAAAAAATTACGAAAAATTATAATATTCATATTTTTAGCCATATATTACACAATATTTCACACTTATTTTAATGGTTTTTAACCTAATCTACACTTTTAAATTATTTGATGTTTTCGAAAAACCAACTTGCCCTCCTAAAACGTGGAAAATTGTGAACCTAAAAAATCCTAAAAGTTGACTAACAACCCATAACTACGGTCAACCATTTCATCTCCAATTTTTCAGAATCAGATCACCTGTTTCACTTTTGTTATTCTTACTCTGTTTCAACTTATCTCATCCATATATTTATGTGAGAAATTGTTCTTGAAATCACCTTTTCTACTTTTGTTGTTCCTACTTACCTCATTCACACATTAATGTAAAAATCCTAATTTAACTCAACTATCTATATTATTTTTACTAATAATTAGTCAAATATAAAGTTTTAAAATGGATTTAATAGATTTAAGTAAAGTTATGTATTGCTGAATTTTTTAGACTTTTACGTTTTAGCGAGACTCTTATTGGGTATTGTTGTTGTTGTAAAAGGAAAAAGTCCAGCGAAGGGATTAGTCACTGGTTCCGCCGGTAGATAAATTGATCTAAGACCCTAAAAAAAGGAAAAGTAAGCAATTATGTTTTCAAATCAGTGACCAAATATTTTCAAAATTTTTAATAATTTTGAATTATTTTTTTATAATAAGGAACTTTTATAATTTAATTATATATTTAATGAATAATTAAAGAATTAATTTCTGTTATTATTTGTTGGAGCATCTAACAATCTCATAAATATATTTAAAAATAATAAAACAAATAAATAATGATGGTTTAGTTTTTTTCATTAGGGTTTATACATAAATAATTAAAATATCTTCCTCCATATTCATTACCTACATATATGATTTTTTAAATATTATTGCTATTGTTTGTTTGCATTAAATGTAGATAATGGTGTTAATTAATTGAAGAGGGAATTGGCAAGAATTACGTGATGAGGAGGGTTCTTCACCGTCCATTATTTTCAAGATAAACACGTGGCAAACAGACAGTGGTCAATGATGGTTGACCTAATCGATCTACAATTGTCCCTCAAATCAAGCCGTCCCAGGAAGATGATTGGTCTCAAATATACCTCACACCGACCGTTCTATCCAAATTATATACATATAATATATTAAGGATGACAAGTGTATGGTTTCGGTTTAAAACATACATAAAGTTGAGAGAAAATAACATTAACCTATTACAAAAATCATATCTTTTTGCAAGCAACTGACATCATTTTTTATTTTTAATTAAAAAAATAAAAATAGCTCGAGCTAGGTCGCATCAGTCTCGAATCTACTATCTTGAGTCCTGAGCTGTGTCGAGTCAGACTTAGGTTTTCGATGGAGCTCGGGTTTGATTAGGACTTGTCTATTATCATCCATAATAAGAGAATTTTGGAGTATATAAGATGACTTCTAACTTAAGTTTATAATTTTTTGAAAATGTACATAAGATTATGATTAAAATTAAAAAGTTAAAAATTGAAATAATAATTGATTAAGAGTAAAAATTTAGTGTAATGTGTGAGTTTATAATTTTGTTGGAAAGGGTGTTTAAGTTTAAAATTGAAATTAAAGAGTTAAAACTTAAAAATAATAACTAATTAAGAATAAAAAATGTTAATTTTTACGCAAATTAATTATATTGAAAATTTCACTTAACCGTTAAATGTTTGAACCATCCAACTTTCTGGTTCGGTTTTTTAATTTTCCAGCTCGATTTACTTGAATAATTCTTGTTGCTAAAAACGTTCAATTTATTGATTAATCAGTTAATTTTTATAAATTAATAAATTTTTATAAGCTAAAATAAATAAATTAATTTTTATTTAATATTTTTTAATTAAGCTCCAAATTCTTAAATAGATAACGACAATATTTTTCCATCATATTTTAAAATTTTTAATTTTATTTAATCTTTAACATATGGTTTAACTCTCATTTTTGGTTTTAAAAACATTAATTTATTTCCAATTTTTCATATTTACAGTGTGGAAAATAAAAAAAGACAATTTCTTTATAAATATCTAATAGTTAAATTTAGCAATTCTGCCTCTTTATATAACAAATTGTAGATTTAGCTAACCTACCTACTAGTTGCATTTTTTTTTTCCAAACTTATAATTATCTAGTTTTGTAATACGCAGTACAGACCTTGTTACATACTCATGATCAATATGAAAAGATTAAAAACAAAGATAAAGTGGAATACCTGATTTCTGTTTTATCTCTGATTTCAATGTCGATTTTAGGTTTCAAACGATCACAAAACCTTCGAGATCTTTATGGAAAGTGTTTCCTGACACGTAGTTTAGGTTTTTCTACAATTTTTTCAATACGTAAGTTTTCCTAACGAGTCAGAGATTCCTTATGCTTACGAATGATACGAGCAACTGCAGGAAACCTTAACCTATATATAGCTTCCATATTCGATTTCCCCATCACAAGGCCGATATGAGTCTAGTCCATATTAATTGGGATTCAATTTCTACGTGGACTTTACCTCATTAATCAATATTATTTATTGGGTCACTTTATTATCTTTATCCGGAACAAATTACATAACTTAACAATAATTTATTTAAAATAAAAAATGCAATTAATAGTTGTTTAATTTTATGAGAAAGGACAAAATTGTTCAACAAGTTTGGGATCTTTTTTTTTTCCATATCATAAGCATATTATTAATTAATTGCACTTTATGAACATTAATTACTACCAAATTCGAAATGTCAATGAGAGAAAAAAGTTGGTGGAGAAAAGTAAATTGTTGACCCTACAAAGCAATGCAATTCGTTGATTATGAGTTAAACATATGATTCGTCTCTTCGCCAATCTTAATCTAACTTAGACATAATTTTATTATCATCCTAAAATTTATATTTTATCAAACTTTTTTTGTTTTTGCTCACGAGGTGTTCTAAGAGAGTTGTAATTATAGGAAAGTACCTTTAAGTCATCTACATCTAGATTAATCTCCGCTTGAGTCGAGTAGGTCTCTTGCAAGAATCAAAACTCTAGTCTCAAATTTTAAACGGCTGCATATATAAAGACGATTCAAACTTTCAAACTCACTTAAGTCAAAAGAGCCCCTCGCTAACTCAATTTTTTGGTTTTATCAAACATTAATTTTTAGACAAGACTACTTGTCGTGTATACAACTTAGGATCCCAAACTCAGTCATGCTCATGTCCCCAAATCGTCAATCTTTTTGCTTATCCGTACCCTTAGAAACTGTAAGTGATACGATTGTATTCCAAATCGTGTCTTTCACATAAACAACTCGACATCACTGATGAGCTCGCGTACTGTGCCACTCCTACATCCTAGATTTCAACTCAAAACTCAACATCTCCATTTGCAGTAGCGGGCTAAAATAGCATCTCCCAAAAAATGGAAGCAGGTTAGGCCCATTGATATGGACATTTAGAGTGCATATTCCAATAGCTTTTTTTATGCACCACACACTAAAAAAGAAAATTCTTTACCGTCTTTACATTTTAATTCCACGATCATGACATGTTAGAGAGATTGCCTAATCTTATTCTAGTTGAATAGTCTAAGTCTATTCAACTCCATAAAAAGACGTAATGATTTGAAAAGAGCTTACCTTAAGAATGACACATCAAGATATCCAGATGGATTAGCAGACGTTTTCCTAAGGTATAATTAATTAATTCCCAAATGCAAAAAAATAAAATAAAAAACCTTTGTAATTTGATTAAAAATTAAAAGATAATAACAAATCAGTGGGAAAAAAAAAGTATGCTTAACCCTTAGTTTCTAATTTATCCAAATCACATTAATGTCTTATTTTGTTTTTTGTTTAAAGAATTGGGTCGAATCCAAAATTATACTTAATTTTATCATTTTTGGTTTGGTTTAAAATAATGTCATTTTATTATAATAAATAATTTATTATTTTAATTTTTTAGGTTTTTAAATTTGCAAATTAAAATGCTATTATTTTAATTAATTATATTTAACAAATTATGTTGATTTGTCTCCTTAAACTTGAGTTCGGTCCAAAAATTGATCAATTTTGAATTGGGCTAAAAATGTTGATCTTAATCTCTAAAGTTTTGTATGATACATGTAAATAGGGATGATAAAAGGATCTAAGTTGGACTCAACTCGAAATTAATGGGTACGATTCGAATTAGCTAAATTTGAGACCAGACTTAGATCTTTTTTATTAGTTTCAAGTTAGGTTCAAATTTAGGTCCTCACCTCAAAGCTAGAGTTCAATGAGAAATCTAAACTTTTTCCATATACAAAATAACATAATTTTTGTATTTGATGAACAACTATTTTCGAGTATGTTAAAATTCAATCAAGATTGAGTTTAGATTTGATACTTTGGGTCCAATCGAGTTTGAAACGGTCTAAAGTTTAACTGAGCTCAAATTTAGAATAAATATTTTAGGCCTAATCGAACTTTAAGGTGAGTGAAATATTTTTTAGTATAGTTCCAGCTAGGTCTGACCTGATACATCTCCAATATTGAATAAATTATTAAGTATAAGTTGTAAGATAACAAAAGTAGCGTTATAAACAAAATAAAGTGATAATTAATTTTCAACAAATAAAAAAAAGGAAACAACTACTACCTAGGGAAAGTTTTCCTCTTTGTCGAATAGCAGTTGACATTCTAAAATCCCCATAAGACAACTTATAAAGTTCTACTTGTGAGCCTAAGAGATCTTGCATTACGTCAATGCCAATAATTATTGTAATAGTTAAAAGCATTCTTCTATTTAACTTCAGCTTGTTAGTAAGATCCAGTCTAAAATAAACACTAGGATTTAAAAACGCCCTAGCTATAAACAATGGAGAAAAAAGTTGTCTTTCCCTTCTCTCATTAATGATTGAAAGATATGGTGTGTACATAGAAGATCTATGTTTTAAATTAGCCTTGATTGCTTTCGTTGCTCTCTACATGATATCAAAAAAATAACTCATTGTTGGTTTTTCTTCACTATTAGCTAAGTGAAACACCCTCACTAAAGGCTCATAAACTCGGATAATAAATTGGCATTGAGACCAAAATTCTCTATCTTCCAGTATAATTTTACAAACCTCCACTCCAGCATTAGACCTAGCATTCTGAGATGCAATCCAGTTATTACTTGTAAACATTTACCATAACTCTTTTTTCATCGTAATAAAATATTAAATTTGTTGCAAATCTTGTCACAATAGGACGACACAAATTTCCACTATTAGTAAATTCCTTTCTCTTTAAATTCAATACTCATGCATGATTATAAATGAACTTGGTTATCTTTTTAACTTTCTGCATAGTCTCAGCAATATTAGGAAAATATTTAGGATCCCCTATATTATCCAGTATTAGGTCAATACAATGTGCAATACAAGGAGTCTAAAAAAAGAATTATACTTATTCTGCAACCTTTTTCCTGTTACTTTATAAGCGAAATCATTGTCAGTAATAAACTGAACAATATTTTCTGACCCTACTTCATTAACAACTTTATCAAATATCGCAAACAAAGTCTTAGTATTCTTAATAAAGTCAGATGCATCAATAGAGTCATTTGTAGAATAAACTAAAAAATTAATAATAAGCTTTTATCTTCTATTTGTCCAATCATCACACACGATTGAACATTCATAAGTACCCCAAATCACTCTTTTTTCTGCTAAATAACTTCTAATTTCAGAAACAGAACAACTCAAAAGCTTACCTCTTAGGTTATCAATCGAAGGACCTTTGTATCCTGGACCATAAGAAGCAATTGTATCCATCATAGGTTGATAATAATAAGACTAAGAAGCATTGAATGATGAACCTGTATCTTACCACCATCTAGCTACTGCCATATCACATTATGAGATGCATCTTTTGATTGCATTATACTACGAATTGAAGGTTGGGCTCCAGGAGTTGTTCGTGGTACAAACAAACTAGTATGCCTTCTTCTTTTCCTCACATCATGTCCAAGTACTTCTTCAAGGGCCTGGGATGGAACAATATCAGTATCACCACCACCACTACCACTAGCACTACCATCTTCAACATTTTCACAATCACTACGGAAGCCAAAAAAAAACTTCCACTATCAATTTCAAAATTCAACCTTTCCCTTATATCTTTCTCATGTTGATATTCTTCAAGCAATGTTTTCATTTGCCACTTCAATCATGGCTTACTTTTTTACAAGGTTCGACATCTTCTTTAAACTCAGCTAAATGCATATTCGATCGGGTAATTCACCCACCTTTCAAATGCTTGTTACAAAGCAAGCAAATTATATGATTCTTCATACCTGGGATCAATGCAGCATGAGCCCAAGCTGGATCATTACACTTCCTGAAGCAGTTTGATCAGGAGTAGTTGAACTTCCTTCCATTTATCTGTAATAAAAAATGAAGATATTAGTTTTGTAAGAAATTAATCCTTTAGTAGTTTCATCAAAAATATTAGCAGTGTTAACGCTAAGTCCTTCAAGAGGCAATGCAACATAAATAATGTCTTTAACTCTTTATATTAAGCCTAAATAATTAAAGATTCATGAAAGTAAAGTAAATTTTAGAAATAGATAGACTTTCCTATTGGAGAATAGTAAATTCATGCTAAATATAAAATCGAAGTAACGTTCAAAGATTTAAGATGATGGTTCAAAGAATCCAAAAATTCAAGTTATTACTTAAACATCCTTAACTTCACTTTCATCTTTATTCTTGTTTATTCAGGAATATGGTTATCGCAATTGACATATCTTTATAAATCCTTGGCTTAATAAATATCTTGAAATAGAATGCACAAGCTAAGTAATTTTTTTCTTTAAGATGAACTTAAAAACTTTCACTTATTCGAAGAGTTAATGCCAAAGTACTATAAATGAGATTAAAATGGAATAATAAATAAATTAGATTTTGAATATGCAAAAACTATGTGATGGACTAATTTTAGGATAAATAAAGTTTGATATGCAAGAGACTTGAATCCTTAAGGAGATTGACTAATTTTGGGATAAAAATTAAAGACAACTTAGAGATATAAAATAATTACAATTACAAAAGTTCCTATTCAGCTTTTCCACAAGACCACAACCAAATTATTAATATATTCAATTAATCATTTAACCAAATGTCCAAATGCCATTTTAATAATTTTAAGATTATGTCAATTAGTTATTTACTTTGATTTTTTTCCAATTTACATTCTCGGTTTGTTAGTTTTAAGTTAAGTTGAAACTTGAAAGCCTTTCTAACTTTTAAATCATGTATTATAAAGTTAAGTTGAAACTTAAATTGAAAGTCTTTCTAACTTTTAATGCATGCCATGAAAGACCAAAAAATTTAACACAAATCAAGTCATCAATTACCGAACCACAAATGAACCAAAATCATACTCATTTCATTCAATTCAACTCCAAATCCAGTCCATTATCTAATTCCAACCAAGAGCAAATCACAAACGCTTCGCAATTTCATTCTAACTTCCCATTCACAGTCACATCACAAATGCGATTACTAGAAAAAAATCAACAGAAAGTGAAAACACACTCAAATAAATTCACAATTAGTATTATTCCAAATTGGGTTGGGTCGAGTTTAGATTTGGGTATTATTCCAAGATCCGACAACTGCAAATGCGTACGCGACAGAGGAGAGTAGACGATGGTGGTGTAGTGCGTCGGTGGTCCTCGTGGAGGACAACTGAAGGTTATGGAGGTCTAGATGAGGCTCGCGTGGTGCACCGCCGGAGGGGGTTCGCGTGGTGCATCGCCAGAGAGGTAGGACGTAGGAGCACGTCCTGAGATGGAGAGGAGAACGAGAGAGAGAGAGTGGAGAGGAAGAGAGCGTGAGATAGAGAGAGGATGAGGTGAGTTTGAGAGAGAAAAAATGAAAAAGCAGAGGTAGGCTT
>JAOSBP010000206.1:42715798-42728019 GCA_027563825.1 Erythroxylum mucronatum
TTTGTTGCTATTCTAGCCATTTAATTTCCTAACATTTTTCTTTTAAATTGGTCACAAAAGTCGTAGCTATCCACATTATAGAAGTAGATGCGAATCTTGTTACAATCAAAGAAGGTCCCAATTGGATAAATCCCAAGTTGTGTTTCCAACTAAGTTTATGTCTCAATCTATACTAAAGTGAAATCACTCAACAGAAAAAGAAAAAAAAAGTTGCACCCATATAGCAAAAAAAAAGCATCTCATAATTAAAACATGTAAAACTAAACCGTACATTATATATATATATGTGGGAGTGGGAGTGTGGGGTAAAAATATATAGACTTTTAATTAAATTTTTTTAAAATATTCTCTTAATTTTTTAAAAATTATTTTCTAAATTTTGGTTAAAAATAATAACAAAAATATCAAATATCATCAATATAATATCTCAATTTAACTTTTAAGTTCAATTTAAACTAATTAAACTCAACCTAAGATAATAATTTAAGATAATTATAGTAAAATATTAGTTTAGAGAGAGTTTAATTTAGTTTGGTTCAAATTTAAAAACTGAATTATATCATCATGGTCTATGTGAGATACTAATATTTATATTGCATGTATTCTATAATTATTTTTTAATCTAAAGTTAAGAAAAAATTAGTTTTTTTTTAAATAAAGCTACACAATTTTTTTAAAAAAAAATTAAAGAAATCATTTATTGTCACATTTGCATGTGAGTCTACTGAAAATAATCTCTCTATTATGTAGAGGTAAGGTTGTGTACTATCAAACCTCCCCAGACCTCTCTTTATTGCAAGACTTTAGACTGAATGTGATGATGATAATGATGATGATGCATAGAGGAACTCCATATATATATCATCTTCGTATATGAGACATGCAATGTTCGTCTTGGTACATTGGAAATTAGGTGTTTTGTATGATATTTGTGTGCAATATTCGATCCTTAGTTTACTTTTTCTATGGAGCGACGAATCAAAAACTCTTCAAGTAATTATCAGAAGGTGATCTCGAAGCCGACACCAAACATCACATGGAACATTTCTCATTTGGCTTCACTATTATGGAACCTGTTCTTTTCTAGATTTTCTTTATGGATAAACCCAACTTTACAGTCTCCAAGAAAACGTTATAAATGGCCGCATAACCCTCGTCCATGCTCAACCACTCCGGATCCACACCAAAAGCCTCAGGTGTCTTCCACTAGCTGTACTTGTTTCACTGTTCCATTTCCTCGTCAACTTTCCCAGCAAACAAACACTAGAAAAATATCATTATTAGCATTGCATACCCCAGTTTCTGGTTTTCGATTTATCAGCTTCGTCTTCACAAATATGGATAGAATTGAGCGAATGGTAGAAGACAGGCCAGTCGTGATATTCAGCAGGAGCACATGCTGCATGTGTCATACCATCAAAACCCTACTTAATGACTTTGGGGTTAACCCGATGGTCTATGAGCTCGACGAGATGGCCGGCGGTCGGGAACTTGAGCAGGCGCTGTCGAGGATCGGGTATCGTGCAATGCCAGTGGTGTTCATCGGCGGTCAACTTGTGGGTGGAGCAAATGAGGTGATGAGCCTTCACCTTAAGAGGACCTTAATCCCTATGCTTAGAAGGGTTGGAGCATTATGGCTTTGATCATTAGAGATGCTAATTACTTAATTGGATCATCAGGCACAAATAATGATAGTTAATAATCTTAATCAATGCTGTATCTGGTATGAGATTAGAGGTGTCTGATGGATACTTGCGTACTAATCCACGAGTCCATCATCATATGTAAGAGAAGCTACATTAGACCACTTTCCACCCTTTTTGTAATGCAATGATATGCTACCTTTTTACTAATAAAAGTGATATCATTTTGAGTTTAGAGTTGGTAAAATAGGTCGACCCAATTTAAAGTTACAATAAATTTTTTCAAATTTTGATTGAATTTGAAATCAAATTTTATGACCAATTCAATTCGAATTAAAAATAAATCCGAGATCAATTTTAAATTTTATAATTCGTTCAATATCAAAGCAATATGATCAATCGAGATTAAAATGATATTATTTTATTATTTTCGTCTGATTTAATCAAATTTTCATACCAACCCATTTTCACATATAGCATAGTCAATATTTTAACAATTTTTTTTCATTTCTCATTTTGGTCAATCTTGCTTAACCTAAATTTAGAAAACTAAATTAATGTTATATCCATGACTCTGTAATTATTGACAAAAAATATTTTGTATAATCATGACTTAGATACATAAGCGATAACAATTGGCTGATCTATAGGTTCAAACTTGGGTGTTTTTAATGGGTTGACCTATAGATCAAGCTCAACTATTTTACGCAAAATAATATCGTTTTATCTAGAATAGTTGAACATCTAGTCGATATGGGTCGGGGCAATTGAGGCTGTGACTCAATTTTTTTTTCTCAAATTGAAAAGAAAAAGTTTGCATTTTCATCTTCTTCCTAATAACATTCACATCTGTGAAGTTAACATGGAAAACAACTAATTCAATTACGAAACTAATTCTAATATGATTATCATTATATCAAAAGAATCAAAATGTTAAATTACCTTACAAGTTCTAATAAACCCTTTATTAATGTTGTTATATAGTTTAGCAGAAAAATGAAATATTTTTAACTATCAGTTTTGATAAAATAGCTACTCAATCAATTAGAATTAGACTACGTATTACTGGATTTCTCCAATTTTCGTGTCTCAAGCGAAATTTTTACGAAATAGATGTTGTTGTATTTCTAATAAAACCAATGATATGAGAGTGATTGGAAGTTAGAAGTTTGATAAGATAAATTTATTAATCGTAATTTAATATTTTTATTAAAATATTTAAATAAGTTTATAATTATATGTTGTATATTAATATTTTAAAAACAGTACTAATAACATCTTAAATTTTAACGGAAGTAAAATTTTATCAATTCTTAATAATTAGATCATCAATTTAATTTATAATATAAAATTATTAAATATTAGCATAATTTTAAAATAATTATTTCAAATATTAATTAAAATTTCAAGTGTAATAAATGTTATTAAAATATAAGGTATTAAAAATAAATTGTATCAAATAATTAATATGTTTTTTATTTCATAGAGTTTATAATTTTTATTAAGTATATATTAATTGTTTCTTAATAATGTGTAATATTGTGGTTATTTAAGCTTGAAATTAAATAAAATCTGATTAAACCAATGAAACCCTTGTGTAGGAAAAAAAGGCTACCAAGTACCAACCAAAAATCCAAAACATGCTTTTATGTAAAAGGAGGTGATGATTATTGAAAAAAGGTGATTATATATATATATTAAAAATATATAAATACATATTATTTCTCAATAACACGTGGGTGGGGCAGATTGGAACTCCATCCCCAAGTCCCGAGACATCTTGCAGACGATCGGGGCCCACTGCAATAAATGTGTCAGCGACCACCTCCCTTTCTTTAAGACAACGGACACTTCTATTGTAAGATATTCTTATTTTTATATTAAAAATTCACATTTTATCTTTTAAATATATATATTAAATTAATATAAATATTTAAAATATTGAAAATTTCCAATTAAAACCAATATATTTATTTTTTAAACTCTTAAAATTTTATCTAATAATTAAATGCTTGAATCCCTTTTTAAAAATAAATAAATAAAATTTTAATATAAAATAAATATAATTTATCTTTTTAAATTTCTATTTAAAGATTGTGTAATACTGAAGTTTTTAAAATTTACACATCAGGAAAACTATAAGATTAATAAATAATTTTTTATTATAGTCCCTTAGGGTGGTTGAGTTGGTAGAGTAGGAGGCATGTAATCAAAAGATCATGTGTTTAAATCTCCCTATTTACGCTCTCTCGATTAAGCCTGTCATACAAGATTTGTTTAGTGCAAAATATTCGGTTGGCGTAATTTACAGGCTATTACGTCAATCTAAAAGTTTAACAAGTACGTATATAAAAGATAACGGTCGTGGGTTTTCGTTTTTTAAAATTTTTTTTATTATAGATAATAAATTAAGTATACTTAAAATTATTAAATATACACTTAAAAATTTCAGTTTTCTACTTTGGATCCCATTCCTAAACTTATCAAATTTCATTTATATTCTTAAAATTTTAGGGTTGACATGAGCAAAGTATGTGTGTCTAAGTAGTGTCCAAACATGTGCAAATTTGGACCAGAGTCACAAAAGTAGGAGACAGAGACAAAAAGTGTCACAAATCACTTTCCTTCTTAACCTACGCACCCCCTTCTTTGTCTCTAGTCTCTGCTATTAACTTACAGCTCATGTGTTATAGGGACAGTCCTTAACTCTATCAGCTCGCCTCCTGAGTACTATCATTATCACTTTCACCAACCAATCTTCTCCTCTCCTCCTCACATCAGTCGCTGCATTGTTGTTTCTTATCAAGCAACTTACTTTTTCTGTTTTTGATTCTGAGCCAATCCGAAGAAGTGTCCTTTTTATCATATTTACACAGTTTTCTTGGCTTCCAAACAGTAATTTTTTCTATATCATTTGTTGGATGTTTCCCTTTTTGTTTCCTTTTTCCTTTTTCTGATTTTGTGTCAACTTTTTCTTGCTAGGTGAAATTCATGACCTTTCACAACATGTCTTTTCTTGTGTTGTTTAGTTCTTGGAACGTTCGTTGACTGTAGCTTCTTCGTAATTTGTTCTTTCTTTCATTTTTCTCTTTGTTGTTGTTGTTGTTCTGGGTAGTGGGTGCTTTCTGGTTTCTTTGTTTCTGGGTTGTGCTTGATGATAAGAATGGGTGCAGCATTTTGATAAATCCTAGGGTTATATTGACTAAGAGTTGGTTAGTATAGAGAGGAAGGTCTTGTATTGAGTATATACAAGATGTTTGGTCTATCTCGAAGACGCACCAAGCTTGGAAGGTCAGTTAATGCAAGTCATTTGTTGACTTTGAAATGGCTCTATAGTTTCTTAGCAGTAAGAGATGTTTCTGGTTGCAGAATGTTGTTGTTGTGTCTCTTACATGAAAATGTCTGTGGTCTTCTAGGGTGAAGAAGGTACAAATCCTAGACTCCGCACCAGGAGGTAGAAGTCCTTTTCGACCGCAGAAAAGGGTTAACAATAACAATGTAAGGATTATAAGTTGTTGGTATTTTAGAGTTCAATGATCTCCAGTTCAAGGTAATAATGTCTTTGCGAGTTTTTGGTGCAGAGTGAAGGTGTTTCAGCTACCACGAGTGGTCAATCAGATGAACATGAGTATCAGTGCTCGTCAAATCCACCGGAGGTTCATGGCTCTACGTCAGGGAACTCGGAAAACTGGATGGTCTTGTCCGTTGCTGGGGATAAACCTCAACCTCGATCCAATGTAACTCAATCTTTTAGTAATATTCTCACTGGACTGCCTCTGCCTTTTCAAAGACGAAATTTCACTATTTTTTTAAATCTCCTTAAACAGCATGCAGCAACTGTAGTTGGGAACAAGATGATTGTTGTTGGTGGTGAATCAGGAAACGGATTGTTGGATGATGTTCAGGTTAGATATCGAATGTCTTCATAACGCTCAGACTATGCCATGGAAGCTTATGAATATTTCTGTTTCTTTTTCTTTTGTTTTTTTCTGTTCAGGTGCTTGATTTTGACAGGTTTAATTGGACTAGTGTTTCTTCTAAGCTTTACTTGTCTCCAAGTAGTCTGCCATTGAAGATCCCTGCATGCAAGGGCCACAGTCTGGTATTCTCTTGTTTTCTGTTACTAGGATTAAGTTACAGCTTTCACCATATAGCATTTCTGGTTTATTGTCTATTGATTGGTAATACTATGTATTTTACATCCAACTCTAGCTTAGTTCCTAGTCCTTTTAGCTATTTCATGTTATTGCTATGCCACTGATGAGCTTGAGCCACACTAGTTTCTAATGGTTCATCTTTCTTTGACTTGTCCAGGTTTCATGGGGGAAGAAGGCACTTCTGATTGGTGGGAAGACAAATCCTCCAAGTGATAAAATTGCGGGTAACACATTGTCATTCTACTGGTTTTTCCTAGGTAAATGGACTGACTCTAATTTTCTCTCTGGCTTTTTCCAGTTTGGGCATTCGACACAGAAACAGAATGTTGGGCTCTCATGGAAGCAAAAGGAGACGTTCCGGTTTGTATCGATCTTTTGCCGATCTTTCAGTGACTTTCCATTTGGTTGAAGCTTTTGTTGCCTGGGTCTTAGTTCCAGGCATTATATCTTAATTCCTTTTATTTCCTTCCCTTTTCTCTCTACCCAATTGGTATATATAGTAACACTATTGCCCTGAGTCTGTGAACAATTAGAACTATATGAGGTAAAGCTATTCGTTTGCTGACCAGAAATTGCGTGCCTGTTGCAGGTTGCTCGCAGTGGTCATACGGTAGTTAGGGCAGGCTTAGTTTTATTCGTGTTTGGAGGTGAAGATGCTAAAAAGAGGAAGCTGAATGATCTTCATATGTTTGATCTGAAGGCCTTAACATGGCTCCCTATACATTGCACGTAAGTTGGCTTTCATTATATCATTCTGCACGTGACGCAGACTTTCTAACTAACTACATATCTCATGTGCAGGGGAACAGGGCCATCTCCAAGATCAAACCATGTGGCAACCCTATATGAAGATAAGATTCTTCATATATTTGGAGGATCCTCTAAGTCAAAGACCTTGAATGATTTATATTCACTCAACTTTGAAACGGTGATAACTTCATTGCTGGATCGAACTAGTTGATTAATTTAGTGTCACAAATTGATCATGAGTTATGTTTTTCAGATGGTGTGGTCAAGGATAAAGATAAGAGGTTTCCATCCATCCCCTAGAGCTGGTTGCTGTGGAGTTCTATGTGGTTCTAAGTGGTATATAGCAGGGGGAGGAAGCAGGAAAAAGAGTATGCTTCATTAGCCAAAAAATGTTTCCTACTTTTTATGATCAATTCTTAGTTTCTTTGTCAGGCACCATTTTCATGGGCTGTTGAACTTTGTGTATGTGCAGGACACTCCGAGACTTTGATTTTTGATATTCTTAAAAATGAGTGGTCAGTGGCCTTTGCATCACCTCCATCTTGTATAACAACAAATAAGGTGAGTTGCTTAGATTTTCCTTTCAGAAGATCTGAATCACAAACTGTCTTAATATGACCTATTGTTCCTGTCATTCATGATTTTTGTAATAAGATCTACAATAAAATCGCAATCGCTTCATGTTAGGTTTGTCAGGTTTTGAACTTGCTCATTCATATGATCAATAGTTATAATGAAGCTGTAATGGTTTTCTTTTTGTCTCATAACTTCATCTTGAGAGAAAAATAGTGGCTCTCCTGCTCCTTTAACCGATAAAAGATTCATCTTGTACCTGGTTGCTTAGTGTTCAATAATTTAACAAAAGCATAAATCTGATGTGAAATTTCAGATCTGTATTTTGATTTTCTTAGATGGTCTTTGAGATGTTACCATTCTTGACCAGAGTTTCCTTTGGCTTCACCTGCAAAACATCCATTACCCAGCACAATCTATTGACTAAAATTTCTAGATGTATGATCACATATCTTGCAGAGTCATTTGTTTGATTTAGATTTTACTGCTTTTTTTTTTTTTGATGTTAGCATGAACATGAATCTCTTTTGAATTTACTTTCATATCGTGCATATCTGGTGACATCGTGCTGTTTCTATGTCTTAGGGTTTTAGCTTAGTGCTTGTGCAGCACAAGGAAAAGGATTTCCTTGTTGCATTTGGAGGATCCAAAAAGGAGCTTTCCAATCAGGTCAGTGATTAGAATCAGGATCTATAGTTGCTGTCAAATTATCAGTCTTGTTAATATTTCATTACAGGTTGAGGTGGTGGGCATGGAGAAGAATGAATCATCAGTGGGTCGACGGACCACTACGATCAAAGGTCCTGGAGCTACGCTGTCTGAGAAACTTTTGTCATCCACCGGGTTGGGTATTCAAACCGGTATTGGTTCTTCCCACCGATCGGTTGAGTCATTTGGTAGACAAAATTTAGCATCTGCAATTGAACACCATGGTTCTGGTAGAAAATCCTTGTCAGAGTCCTCTTTCATTGATTCAAATGCTGTTGGAAATACTTCACTCCGCAAGCAATTTCATGAAGAACAAAACACAACCACTAAGGGCACAAAGAATTCAGAAGATGGAAGTGCACCAGTAAGTTTTCAGAATCCTTCCCATCCCTATTTTTGTTACTTTTTGGTCTTCAATTTTATGTTGAATGCCAACAATTCCTTCTGAATTTGTTTCGGATGCTTGTCTAACTGTAAAAACGGGGTTGTGGGAGAGCAATACAAGCATCGTGATGCTATGCAAAGTGGTATATTGCTGTTATAGCTCTAGGAGTTATCGTTTCACTTTTACAGTTATTTTTCCTTAAACAACCAAGAGTCGCTCGCCAGAGTTAGTGCCTGCTTGTATGATAGGTTCTTATCTCAGTCTATGAATGCCCGAAATGATGAAGTTATCGGTACGAAACACATTGCATCAATAACTTGAACATTCTGTTGATTTCAGGCAGTAGAGTACCAAAAATTTAAATCAGATTACTCAATGCAAGCTAACAATACCATAGGCAAGATTATCACCGAAGATATATCTTGCATGTCAAATGCTGATAATTCTGATTTTCGCAACCAATGTTTTGGAAACCCTCCGGTTGAAAATGAGGATATAGTAATACTAGAAACAGATTCTACAATGAGAGGAGTTCATTCAAGTGTATACCAATTGTATGAGACAAAAATAGCCACTCTGATGAGAAAGAATGGAATCCTGGAAGGGCAATTGGCTACTGCACTAACAAGTCAAGAAACTGCAGAAAAAAATTTATCCTCTGTTCTTAAGAGCAGACAAGAGATGGAGAAAAAGTTGGCAGATACAATGAGAGAGATGGAGTTGCTGAAAGAGAAGTTGGCTAGTCTAGAGCTTGCCCAGGAGGAGGCCAACAACTTGTCAAATATTGTCCACTCTGACAATGTACGGCTCGAGCACGATGTTGCTTTCCTTAAGGCAGTTTTGGATGACACACAGAAGGTATAATACATAGTGCAGATTCCTGTGCAGGTACGCCGTGATAATCATAGAATAACTTTTTGATGATTGATGGGGTTACCTATTTGTTGTTACAGGAGCTTCATTCAACTAGGGGAGTCCTTGCAGGGGAGAGAACAAGAGCATTTCAACTACAGGTACTATCTGAACCAAACACTGGAACCCTTGACTTCCAAAAAAAGTAAGGAGGAACTCGGTATTCCCAACTTGATCTTTAACAGTCTTCTTCTGATCGGGAAGGAAATTTTGCCGTATCAACCCCCACATCCTCTCCTCTCTACCAAAACTCTTCCTTTTACATAGGAATTCTGCAGAGGAGACTCAAGTGTTTCGTTCTTTCTAGCATGGTCAGTCTCTCTCTGTCAATGTAATTACTGGAAGTTCTGATGCTACCATTCCCATGGTCTTGCAGGTCGAAGTTTTTCATCTTAAACAAAGATTGCAATCCTTGGAAAACAGAGTTCCTACCCCAAGAAAACCATTCCACGTCTAGTAAGTCGGGAGAAGTTTGAAGGTCAGGGTCTTGGAACCCAGGAGCTTGTGAATTGTGAACCATGTGGAAAGATCCTGTTCAACCCTATCAGCCTGTATAAAACAGCCAACGACCATTGTGGCCCTATATTTTGTGCTAGCCTCCCTAGTTAAAGATGATTATTTTGCTGAAATTATCTTTGTACATAGGAACTAAATGTAAATGCATGCTCGGTAGTTTAATATTTCCTTATTTTCAATTCATTTTGGAGAACTGGCCACATGCCTGGAATGTTATGCACACTTTAAGCACCTCAGACGCAGCTATAACATATTTGGGAAATGCTTTCAGCCATATTGTACTATCCTGGCAGCCTAAGATCTCAGAAATATGGAAAAAGAGTTTCATTAGTAATGAATGCGATAAATTTCAGATACTAAATCAGAAGAAAAGTAAAGAATTGGAAAGACAGGCTTGATATCACCACTGGAGTTACCTCAGGCATTTCCACAACTCAATAACAAAGATCCCAATCAAGGAGAGTGAGTACATGATCCTTCGAGACTAGTTGAATGTCTGTTACCCTGCAGCTATGCCGAACCAGAATGTAGGAGGATTGAAGGTTTAAGAAAGAGAAAAGTCCTTTAGTCTTAGTTGAGCTATCCTATGATTGATGAGGCATATGTTAAATCTTTTGATTTTTATGAAACTTAAAAGAGTGATTGAACTTGAGCACTGTTCAAAGTAGGCAGTTGCAGCATAAATTGATAAGGAACAAAGTATCCTTACAAAGCCCTTGATTTAACATAAATCTTGGGATTAGCTGTTCCCTTAATAAGAAGCTGATGAGCAGCTACTACCCAAGAATGGACAAGGTTATAAAGAGTAATCAGGATGGGAAAGATATCAAACATTACAACAGCATTGCATTCCATAGAACAGATGTAAGCACTTATGTCATCTGTATTGTTCACACACGGCTTCTTGTACATCAGCCAGAATACATAAATGATAATACACTGTCACGCAGTAAGAGATATAATTGGTAAGAAATCCTTGCCTCTATTGAGAGTCATATCCAGTAAAACCAAAGTTAAGAAAACATTCTGGTTAGTAAATGGTCACCTTCGACATGGTACACAAGGCTACTCTTCTTCTGGTTCTTCCTCTTCTTGAAGAAGATTTTCTCTATTATCATGAGCCCAAAATCCGCGGACATCAATGAGCATACTGGCAACTGTTCCACCTTGTTTACAGCTTAGCAAATCGTTGAGTGTAATCCTCAGTGCATCAGCTGGCTTTACCATGTCCCAAATTTCATCTCTTACATCCTCAATGCACAATTCATAATTTCCTCCCTCAATCCATTTCTGATGCACATCTCTGTTTCAAGAAAATCATGAAATAGCTTTCTGAGAATCATTTAGAGAGTCACTTGCAAGATTGAAATGTTTGCTATCCTACAGGTCACATAAGTACACATTTCTAGTCCTCAACTATTTCAAAACTAAAGAACCGTGTAACAGAGGTAGTTAATACAATATTCCATCCAAACAAAAAGCTTTGGGTTTATGTCTCTGAAGATTCGAGACTCGTAGAACTTGCTCAACCACTACAAGCAGGAAACTGCAGAGCTTAGTTTAGGAAGACTGAATCAGGAAACACCTCAGCTTTTTGATGCTCCCCTTCTTAGCTTCCATCCAAAGATTCAACTAGACAAAGCAAATATGAAGAATTTACACACAAACCTGAAAAGTGAGTGGATATCGGCTGTTGTAAGGAATCCTCGCCCATGAAGATCAAGACATCGAAATAAATATGTCAATCCTTCAGTAGTATCCTTGTTTTCTAAGGCCAGAACAAAGTCGAGAAAGCTCTCAAAGTCCATCTCCCGAGAATTTCCTCCCCCACCTTTTCCACGACGGACATGTTCATCGAATACTAATTTGGGAATGAAATGAAAATAATGAAATAAGAAAACAAAACTGAAGGGGAGACATCTCCAAAAGTGTAAAAAAAGAAAATCAACCACCTGAGGAAAGCACATCATCATAGGACTGTGTCCAACATATAATGATCTCAATTAACATATTTTCAGAACCAGAAATTCAATTGGTATGCTCAATAATGTAATGCAAGCAAAAAGATGATGAGTAATCACAAGAAAAAGAAACACAACCACAGAAATTTGGACTAGTTTATTGTGCAACTGCTCTGGAATAGTTGAAAATCTTATCATGGACAGACACATATAATGACTTACTGCTAAACTGAAAATGTTGGCAAAAGCCTGTCCGTAGCAATCTAAACAAAGGCTCCATATAAAACCTAGGTACTTACCGTATTGACTTTGAAATTTCCACCAAAACTGTTTAATTAATAGCTCATTTAGCTTAACAGAATTGTGAGCATCTATTGGGCTGAAAGCTTGCACATAGACATTATAGCAATTGCATTACAAGGTAATAAAAATGCCAAAGAATTTTAGCACAATAAGACATGAATGTTTCATAAAAGCATGGCAAGTGAAACTTTCTCCAACCTCTTTCAATAAAAATGTCTGTCAGTGTTCCATCAGCATATTCTCGAAGCTCTTGCTTGCTCAATGTTCCATTCATATCTTTATCAAGGGCAAGGAACATATCTGCAGAAGAACC
>JAOSBP010000206.1:42746975-42802964 GCA_027563825.1 Erythroxylum mucronatum
GGTTCATAAGTTCCAGCAGAATTCATACCTCAACTTCCAACCAAATATTGAAAATCTTAGAGACAGAATTAAAACTCCATTTCTTCATAAAAAATGTAGCCCTAGGTCTCTAGTTTACTGAAAATAAAAAATAAACCAATTTGGATAACTATAGAGAAGGTTATGGTCAAAATACGAAAGTATGTTTGAGTTGTCAAAGGAGGGTCCTCGCCGCGACGAGCACAAAAAATGAAGTAGCGACGTACAGTCCAGAAATCAGTTTTTCTCAAGATTTTCTTGCAACGGTCGCCACGACGAGCTCAAGGGTGAAGCACACATCGTGACGTACAAAAAGGAATGCATCGTGGAGAGAACAAAAATAAAGGCCGCGAGGTATAATCAAAGAAACTCGTCTTCCCTAAATTTTCACTTTCTCACTATACAATCATGCACTTCTATACCCACAACAATCTAGAAAACCTCACTTCACTTAACTCCTAATTGAGTTCAAATCATTCACATATGATCAAAATTCAAGATTCACAGTTAAACATCTAAATTCATTTATGCTGATACTCGACAAATACTTGCAGAAATCAATTTTCTCTAAACCATGACAGAGCATGTGCATATCCATCGATTCTCATAAATTTCGATATCATTTTAATCCTACTCTAATTCCCTGCACTTTAACATCATCCATTTCAATGCAACAACAGAAACTATTTCATAATTTTCTTGACGATGCCTATTTCACAAATCCATCATACAGGTTACTTAACACCAAAATCACACTTCATGAACTCATGCATGCATGTACATGTCCAACATTCGCAAAACTACTTACTTGATTCGACAGAGATTCTAGTCGCGAGAATGAATCAAAGATACAAAATCAACAAGTTGTTGTTCGGTGATGACTAAACATAAAGAGAGTTTTGAAAGCTATACTTCCAGTGAAGAATAAGAGAGTGAATAGAGTTGTGCCGATTCTTCCACATAAAACATGTACTACGTGTCCTTGTGCATATATATACATTTGTCACGTATTAACAATCTACATGTCACCATACTTAAAGCCATTTGTCACAATTATATGATGCCACATGTCACTATATAATTAGCCCATAAATTAATATTTTTCACAAAATTCACCAAAAATACCGAAGTATCCTAAATAATTCCGGAATTGCCTAAACACAGTTTAATCATATTTAACAACTCAATTGTACCCGGAAATGTCAAAGAATGCATGTACAATCATATAAATGTACAAAAATGTGCACGTCACAATTAATTTATGCATGATGTGCATTTTCCTAGTTTATCATAAATTTCTCAGAATTTACTATTCTAGCCCTAACATGGGTAACGGGATGTTACAATATCACTAAAGGAATGTCCATAATAAAGACCTTTTTATTGTCTCGATCACACAAATATTAGTAGACCTGTAGAGGAGGTAAGGTAATAGCACATGCATAAAGGGTTAAGAGTGTCTAAAGATATCATAATGCATTCTCGGAAAGAGGGTCATTAAGAAAGAATACATTAAGCTAGGGTGCTTTGAGGTTAAACAATATGGTGCTGCAAGGTAAGATAGTTTTACTAAGGAAGAGGAGTAAATAGTAAAATTAGCTCATGTGAGCAAGGGATGCAACTTCAGCCCCATTATTGGGGGCGCTAGTAATAGGAGGAATGCACTTGCTTCCATGACATGCCTGGTTCTCTTTATATATATTCACCCTTCTTCACTGCCCCCGTAATTTCCTTTCATCTTCTCTTCAACATTTAATTCCTCTTCTTCTTATTATGAAGTTTCCCCAATATGCTAACACTCAAAAAACATTTCCTCCCATTACTAAAACCCTTCCTACTACTTTTTCCGAAGTTATGTCTATTCTTCACAAAAGTCTTTTTTATTTTCTCCATCTTACTCTTCTATCTTTATATTTCTCCATACCTGACCTATTTGCTTTTGTGTCACCATACAAAATATTGTATCATCTCTATGTTAATCTTTATGAACCTGCATTCTAGCATTTATGGGCTTTATCTGTTCAGTATGCTTGTACTGTTTCTTTCTCTCCTCTACATATCTACCGACATCTTTCTAATCCCACCAATGCTCATTCTCTGCTCTGGACCTTCCTCGAATGGTTCCAGTCTCTTCCCAAATGGAAAATTCAAATGTCCCAAATTCTCACGTAGCATCGACTCTGGGATTCCATTGACTGATCAGAATGCTTATGCCATTTTTCTGATTTATCGTCCTTACATTATTACCAAAGCAGGATACCTTTATATTCTTAATGATGTTTAGCTTTAGCGCACTACAACTAATTGGCCAAAACAATGACAAAAGCTTATGGGAGATTTTTACATCTTTTTGGATATTCTCAATCATCAATCGTCTAAGGCCCATTCCATAAGATGCACCTCCTTAGGCCCATATCTTGGAGATTTTCAACTTCCAGAACCTCTCTCTCTATCTTCTGACTATTGGACTTCTGTTGCCCAATTTACTACCACAGGCTTTAATATCATGGCCAGCGAAATACCTTGTCCTCCAGGCTTTGCACAAGATGGACACTTCACAGAACCACAGTCAAACGCTGCTGAGTCCATGACCCACAACTTAATCCAGGATATCTTATTTTCATGGCCTCCAATTATGACAGATTTTGAAATGGAGCGATTCATCTATACTTTGGATCAAATGGATTGTGAGCTAACTATCTCAGACACTGACAATGGTGGTCCACATTCACTTTCTGTCCCTCTTTAAACTATGTGTGTAAAGAATATTTGAGGCCACACCTACTTTCCAAGATTATTTCTTATTCTTTAGGAATATTTTTTATTAATTACTTTTTTTAAATGTATGTAATGATTGTACTTAAGACATCTTCTTTTTTAAAGTTGTCATGATTATACGTAGGTATATATTCCCTATTAAAAGTAGTTTGTTAGTATTCTCTTGCTACGTCTATAGCCTTTGTTTGGATGGAGGGAAAAAAAGAGAAGAGAAAAGAAAAGAAATTGTATTTCTCTTCATTTTCATTGTTTGGACAAGAATAAGAGAGAGAATTGAGAGGAATGGAAGGGAAATTTGGGTCATTTTTATTCTTATCTTACAATTTCCCTCCCTTTCCCACCAACTAAGCAACTATCATTTCCTTTCCCTTGTGTAACTAAGCAACTATCGTTGTATTTAGAGGTTAAAATCAAGAGCTTGAAATCTATTAAGTTTAAGATGAATGAAAGTTTGAGATTGTTTCCTTTCATGACTTTTCTCTAAACTCCTTCATTTTTGAAAGCTTAAGTCTTGAATGATGTAACCCATCAGTCATACATAGAAGACAAGTATGCTCTACACTTACCTCCTCGCGAGGATCCTATATATGAGAACGTCTCGGACAATTGGGGACTGTAAAACATATCTTGTTTAAGGTCACAGTTTGGTAGGAAAGATTGGTCAGTTTAGGGTTTTTAAGAGGAAAGTCCTGAATTTGGTGCTCGTAGACTGTAGAGAGAAAGAGCTAACGTACTTGCCCATCATGCCTGAAACCTAAACTCTTATTGATCTTTGTTGATCTTTGGTCTTCGAAGAGGTCTGTTTGGTATGTTATGTACCTTTAAATTGTAGTGTCGTTTTTCCTGTTTGTCCTTTGAGGTCCCGGAAATAAATACTAATTTAAGCTCGTAATATAACTTTCACAGTGTTAAGTTAGTTTGTATATGAAACAAAGAATAACTAAGAAATGAAATAAAGGTAATATATTATAATTGAATAGATATACTTAACAAAGAATAACTAAGAAATGAAATAAAGGTAATATATTATAATTGAATAGATATACTTATCTCCCTCAATATGGTAAAAAATAAAGGCTACATCTTTTTTTTTTTTTCCGTTTGTTATAATTCTGAATACCTTTCTCCATGGTAACGACGCACGCCCTTTGTCTTCATCTTCAAGATTTATTACATGGGGGGGTTTTGACTACAGATGGTACTTACGAGAATGAGAGATTTTGATCAGGCGGAAGCTATGAGTTTTCGGTTTTCCTGGAAAATAACGAACAAAGTTTAAGTGGTGATTATTATTATGAGAAAAAGGTGAGTGAGTAAGCTTCTTCTGAAGCAGCAATCAGTTAGTTACCTTTCCTCTGCAGCTAAGAAATAGGATGATCTGGATATTTTAACTGATTTATGAATTCGCGGAGAATATTCCGACATGTTCGGCGATCACAGACTGAATTTTATGAGGCGAAAATCGAAAGTCTTCTTCTTCGTCTCCGGCGAGAGAGAAACGGAGAACCAACCAGACACACCTTGACACGACCTGAAATGAGTTCGTACCGACCCGACTTGTCAGATTCGACCCGACTTGACCCGAGCATATTTGACCCAGCCCGCCTTTATTTATACAAAGCTAACTGGATCCGAAAGTGATCCAGCCCATTGTTTAGAAAGGCCCGGACCATTTAGTTCATGTCCCCTGGTTTCCTCCAAGAAATTTCAGATTCGGTCACACTCGAACATATTTGCTCTGGCCCGACCCAATTAGGTTTAAGTTGATCCGATCCGACTTGACCCACCCAACCTGGTGTGATCCGACCCGGGTATTTTATGGATGGAGGCATTGCGAAGCCCTGCATAAATTGGAGTTTTTTTGGGGGTTGCTTTTCCTCTTCAAACTGGGGGGTATATGCTACTTATCGACTAATAACACCGCTGATGTCCGTCGGAGGTGTTGTTCTTCTGGTCAGGTCATGGAAATGCAAGTTTTTAGATGGGTCTTGACAACCCATTTCTTCTCTTTAAAAGGTAAACTCCATAACCAGACTTCCTTGGCAAGGAAGGAATTTATGCGTTTGTGATCTTAACTTTAGATTACCCATTTCTCCATCGTAGTAACAATTATGTTTCTATTGTTTCTCTGGATGAGGAGAGGAATACATTATCTACCACGGATGGGAACATAAAATTCTTATGATATGATAGGTTATAGATGAGATTTCTAGTTTTTGGAATTCTGACAATTATAAAACTTTGCTTTCAGGTACCTATCGAAAATTTGAAAATCTTCGCTACTCCTTTGAAAATCATAAAAGCAGACAAGAACTTGCAAGTAAGTTCACTGATTGATTCTGTAGAAAATAAGGATTCGCATGTGCACAATGGAATTCCTACAAGACATGCCAAAGTTTAGAACTTTCAGATTCTACAGGCCAGAAGAACCATCTTCGTCTCCTGGTCTTATTCTGATGCAAATCTATCTTAAAAAATAAGAAAAGTTCTGATTTTTACTTTAATTAACCTGAATCTGACATTCTTATATAGGTTCCCTTTGCCATATCAGAATATTGTTTTAGGACGATTAGTTTAGGATATAATAGCGTTCCTAAGCTAAATGAATTGATCATTGCAGTCTTTACTTTTACATTAATCCCATTATTTAGCTTGGAAAACTGGTATCTGCTTGAGATTATGCAATGTACTGTTTAACCGATTCTTGTTTAGTATCAGTAACAGCTACAGCATTTGTAAATGTGTTTTATCTCAAGAAATTTCCCTCTTGAAGAAAAGGTTTTGAGTTCAAGCAACTCATCCTTTTCCAAATCTCTTGACTAAGGTCTTGAGTTGGACTAAATCACTTACTGTTGATAGCCTATGCTCACATCTGAAGGTGAGAAAAAGATCAGAAAAATGGATGATCTTCACGTCTCTATAATTATTTTTCCTACGTTGATGCATATGATAGTCTACTTTCCTCATACCACAAACAAAATCTATAGGCTTGCCTTCTTCTTAGTGTATTTCTTCTCTCCCATTCTATCTATAGCATTCTTTGTTCCCATCAATTTATCCTTCTCTGGTATCAATGTCCACCTTTAAAGTAACTTTACACAAGCCCATCAATGGATATGAATTCTTTGAGACTCACACTGATTTTGGTTTCATTCAAAGAAACACAACACCACCTCAAGCCGGCAAGAAAAGAGGCCGTCAAAAACAGGTAGAGCCTGGTAGGTAAAGGTTCCTTGGGGTCGATATGCTGCAGAAATTGGAGACCCTACGACCAAAGGAAGGCATTGGCTTGGCACATTTGATACTGCTCAAAAAGCAGCTCTAGCTTATGATATAGCTGAACTTCCTACGAAAGGCACACAAGCAAGAACGAACTTTGTTTACTCCGAAAATGGTACTGCTCTCCATCCTCTTCTTACTCATCATCTGGTCCTCAAGCTTTTTCGCCACCAACACAGTTCTTGTTAATGGTACTCATCAAACCAAGTTAACTCAGAACATATTAATGAGTGGAAGAGATGTTTGCAATTCGAAGGGTAGTTGTTTCCATGTTAAATTCATGTGAAAAAGCATCATTTATTGACGCGGTCGAGGTTTGTGTTCCTTGCGTGCAACCACATCCACTTGAACGTATCCCAACAATGTATGAAAAATCAGTCACTGAACTCAGTGACTTGTCCACTTTGAAGATTCCATATTTTGGAGATACCTGACGAGATTGAAGTATACAACCACTTTTTGTGTTGCTTGTGGTATCAATCTCAATACAAAGAGTATTTTATTGAATTGTTAGTGTGTAGTTTGTGATGTGTAATATGTCATGAACAGAGGAATTGTCATTTAGTACCTGAGGCATGACTCAAAATAATTTCATATATATTGCCAATCTTAATTATCTGATTTTCTCCTTGATTTCTTGCAGTTCTTATTCAAAGTAAATGAATGCTAAAAATTTATACTTTTAATGGATTAATTCGGGTTGAGAAAGTCTAAGCTCGATTCAAAAAACGAATTTAGACTTTTTGAATATACTTTAGAATATTAAACAAGTTCAAACTTTTTGTCTTGCTTATTTAGATCTTATTGGGCTTAGGTTCAAGCTTGAACTTGTAAAAATTTAGAGCATATATGTTGGCCTCTTTCCTACTTATCATGCTTTGGGTTAATTATCATGATTAAGATGAGGTCAAGATGACATTTTTTAGTAAATAATTTTGTAATTTATTGACCAAAATAATGTCTTTTTCATGTCAATTCATAAATTTCAACAATTAACTTAGACCTAACACTTTTAGCGTTAAATTAAAATAGTCTAAATCAATTTAAATAATACGATTAGATAAAGTCAAACTCGAACTCATCCTAAAACTTGACCATTAGACCAACTCATTCGTAATCTATTAATTTCTGAACCACTTTCACCACTCTTAAATCTTGTCCTTGCTGACTTTATGGATGGTTACCATAAGGAGGGACCATTGCCTAATGTGGCAGTTTAACATGTCTCCATTTCTGCTGACCATGTCTAGTGTTGTTTCCATCATCCACTTTGTCCTCGACTTCTCTAAGCGGTCCTTCCTTGATTAAAGTTTGTAGGGATGGCATGAGTCTGATTCTGAGTTTGATTTCAAACTTAAACAATTGAATCAAGGTTTGTCTCAGTTTGAATTTTGGATAAATTTTAAAAGTCCAAAGTTGTTTGATTGATTGAGTTTAAGCTTTTCAGCATATATTTGCTTGAAATTAGCTTGAGTTTAAAATTTTTAATTTATTTCATTAAAATTGAGTTGAATTCAAGAATATTGACACTCCTTCAAGATTAGTGTTGGATATGGTAATGGGTTAAGTTGGGGTAGATATGTTAAATGAACTCGTATCTTGAGGTTCAAATATGAATTTGAACTCGTGTAAACCACATAAAATGACAGCATTTTAGATAATTATTTTTAAAATGTTATTATTTTAGTAAAAAGTTGAAAGTACATTTTGGCCCTCAATGTTTACAATAAAATACAACTTACTCTAATTATGAATGTCAATGAGCTAAGCCGGGCTGGGCCCGAGAGCTAGGGCGGTCTGTCAGAAATTACCTTAACTTAACAAACAAGGGACTTGAAGATCCCTCAAATGCTAAAAAAAAGACCTTCTTACTTCTCATTTTAAATAGCAAATTCTTGATTTTCCTACTTGCTGCTCTGCTGATGAATAATCATACTTGAGAATTGCTCCTGAATTATGAATGTCAATGGGTTAGGTTGAGTTGGGCCCGAGAGCTATGGTGACCCATGGCCCGACGGACCAAGATAGGTCAGCCTGTGCCTCAGCCTGATCACGGTTGACTAGCCGTAGGCAAAAATTACCTTGACTTAACAAACAAGGAAGGGACTTGAAGATCCCTCAAATACTAAAAAAAAAAGGTCCTTACTTCCAATTCTAAATAGCAAACTCTTGATTTTTCTACTTAGTGCACTGTTGATGGATAATCATAATTGAGAATCGCTTCCATGCCAGCAACCGTGGTAATACTGAAGATGCAAGCGTTATTTAGAATGATTGGACGTAAAGCATCTATAGGTGGCTATTGAAGTGTGCCATCAAATCCTTGGAATTTAGTCAGATAGGATCAGGACCTGCCTTTTGTTGCCCGTGCACGGGGAATCCGCTTTTCAAGATCCAAATCCCATGTTTTGCTTTGGGTCTCTCAGGGTAGGAGTAGGGTGTCGTTGGGCTGGCACAGCCTATGCTCGGTTCATGGTCCGATCAGGCTGACCACTTTTAGTCCTAACCGGGCTAGGCCTGGCCAAAATTGACATCCTTTATTTTAACGTTTTTAAGCGTTTAAATTTAATTATAACGTTTATAAAATATTTAAAACAAATCCCAGATAAATGAAAATTTTAATAGAATTAACTTTTTGTCAGTTAAACTACATGCTAATGGTAACTTATTATTATTTTAATAATTTTAAATAAAAAATGAGTTTCTCTGTCATATAATTAACGTTTTAAATTTAATTAAAATAATAATTTTACTAATACGTGACAATGAAACCTACTTTTATATAAACAATTCGGCCTCACTTGTTATGTAACAATGAAACTTATTTTTTATTTAAAAAGTCAAATACTGACATGTCATTTAATTTATAGGGGTAATTTTGTTAAAATTTTCATTTAATCAGAATTTGTTTCAAATTAATTTGAATAATTTAAAATATTATGATTTGATATGTTATAAGCGTTAACGGTTAAAAAGCAGTTTTAATCTGTAATAAAATGATTGAATTTTGGATTGGGCGTCCAATTGATCCTTCGAACCTGACATGAAAGTTGATCAAATCATACTAAGCCTATTGATTTCAGATCGAATCGGATGGTTGTCGGTTCCTAATGCCATCTCTAACTAGTATGCATAGGACTTGGCGTGAAATTGTATACGGACACTGAAAGTGATCGAGACTGGAGGCAGCGGTCACAACTATAGTGTAGAAAACAAGGTTTTGACGATTACAGAAGTCATATCTTTCTCGGCCTTTTGGCTAAGATAAAGTGTAGTGTCTGTTCTATCAGTTTAGTGTCTGATACACGGGTCGTTGATCCAAGTTTCAATTTTTTGATCTGATGTTAACCCAGGTAAGACTGTGACAGATGAAAATGAACTACCCAACTGAAGAAAGAAGCCTCTCATGGCGTTATATACCATGGCCCACTTCATATATAAGCTTCAGGACTGCAGCCATTTCACTTCTGCAACATCTGCTCATGCCCATCTGTTCAAGTCTGGGGTGTTGGCGTCCGGTACTTTTACCGTTAATCATCTCAACAACTGTTACGTAAGGCTCCGGAGAATAGACTATGCGCGCCAACTGTTTGAAGAAATGGCTGAACCAAATGTGGTCTCCTGGTCTTCGCTTATGGCTGGTTATATTGACACGGGCAGGCCTGAGTTTGCTCTTTGGCTCTATGCAAGAATGAGAGAGAGTTCGGTTATGCCAAATGAATTCACTTTGGCAACGGTGACTAATGCATGTTCATTGCTTGCGGAACTCAAAACTGGCAAAAAACTCCATGCCCAGGTTGCGATTTTGGGGTTTCAACGCAACCTTGTGGTGTGTAGTTCATTGGTTGAT
Source organism: Erythroxylum mucronatum (assembly GCA_027563825.1). Classification (NCBI taxonomy): domain Eukaryota; kingdom Viridiplantae; phylum Streptophyta; class Magnoliopsida; order Malpighiales; family Erythroxylaceae; genus Erythroxylum; species Erythroxylum mucronatum. The sequence goes on from JAOSBP010000206.1 coordinate 42,756,901, forward strand.
ATGTATGGAAAGTGCAACGACGTGGATGGAGCAAGAAGAGTCTTTGATTTGATGGGTCACAGGAATGTGGTTACTTGGACTTCGATGATAGCTGTGTATGCACAGAATGCAAGAGGGCATGAGGCACTTCAAGTTTTTAGAGAATTCAACTGTTTGATGATGGAACGTCCGAATAGTTTTACATTGGCTTGTGTCATCAATGTTTGTGCGAGCTTAGGCAGGCTAGTTTCTGGGAAAGTTACACACGCAGTAGTGATTCGGATTGGATGCGAGTCGAATGATGTGGTTTCAAGCGCACTTGTGGACATGTATTCCAAATGCGGAAGCTTTAGTTACTCAGATAAGGTGTTCAGAAGAATTCATGATCCTTCTGTTATTCCATATACTTCTATGATTGTGAGTGCTGCCAAGTATGGACTTGGTGAATTGTCCCTCAAATTATTCGAACAGATGATTAGAAGAGCAATAAAACCCAACGATATCACTTTCGTCGGGGTTTTGCATGCTTGTAGCCACTCCGGACTCGTGGATGAAGGTCTCAAATACCTGAATTCTATGCAGACAAAGCATGGTATCACTCCCAGTGCAAAGCATTATACTTGTGTTGTTGACATGCTCGGTCGAACTGGCCGCCTCGACGAGGCATATCAGTTGGCAAAGTCTGTCAAAGTTGATGCCATTGAAGTGGCTCCTATGTGGGCTGCACTATTGTCAGCTAGTAGGCTTCATGGACGAGTAGACATTGCTATTGAATCAGGTAATAGGATCATTGAATCAAATGAACAAGTAGCGTGTGCATATGTGACATTGTCAAACACTTTTGCATTGGCTGGTGAGTGGAATAATGTTCATGGTCTGCGAGCTAAGATGAAGAATGCTGGAGTTTACAAGGATCCTGGATGCAGCTGGATTGAGGTTAAGGATTCGATATATCAATTCCGTGCAGGAGATTTGTCGTGCGAAAGAGGGAATGAGATCTTAAGTTTTTTGCAAGAGTTGCAGAGGAAAATGAGGGAAAGAGGGTACGTGGCCGGCGGACGTGGTGCCACAGGATTAGTGTTTGTTGAGGTAGAAGAAGAGAGCGTAGAGCAGATCGTTGGTCTGCACAGTGAGAAATTGGCCTTAGCTTTTGGTTTGATAAGCATACCTAAAGGCATTACAATTAGAATAATGAAGAACTTGAGAATGTGCTCAGACTGCCATGAAGCTTTCAAGCTCATCAGCCAGATTGAAGACACAGAATTTGTAGTTCGTGACATCAATAGATTTCATCACTTCAAGAATGGATACTGCACTTGCAGGGACTTCTGGTAACGAAAGTGTGAAGAGGATTTACCTCCTATGCAACTGTCTAGAGACTCTAGACACAAAGGATTGACAATGAGCCGAATCGAATTTAGATTCAAATTTTATTTTTCATATATGTTATTCAGCACAATTCCAATCTAATCAATTAAATAATCTTAAACTTAGTTCAAATTAAGTTTTTACTGGTCGATTCAACTTTAACATAAGCTAATTATTTAATTAAAAATATAAAATTTAATTAATAAAAAGAATATTATTACCCAAAAATTATTTCAAAATTATTAATTATTAATAGAAGTTTTTGTAAGACATTTTTGCCCTTAAGGGTAATTTTGTCCATGTCTCATTAAGTTGGACTAACAATTAATTACAATTTGGTTTTTAAATTAATTATCGGTTAAGTTACGCCATTTGATCCTGATAAAGATAATAAGGTGACCCAATAAATAATCTAGATTAATGGGTCAAAGTCCGGGTGAAAAATGAGTCCCGATTAGTATGGACCGGATCCATATCGGCCTTGTGATGGGGAAGCCCGATATGGAAGTTATATAAAAGTAAGGTCTCCTGCAGTTACTCATGAGAACGTTCTCGAGCATAAGGTTTCTGACCCGTTAAGGAAGATCGAGATTTGAGGAAACTGTAAAAAGGCCTTGTCTGTGAGTCGGTGAGCACTTTCCGCTAAAGGATCCGGGAGATTCGGAGACGTTTGGAGCTCAGAATCGGCATCGGAATCAGAGATGAAACTGAATCCAAGTATTCTGCATTACCTTCGTTTTTGATCCTTTCATGGGACCCTGGGATACATAATAAGGTTTCCTCTACGTACTACAGTTTTCTCGCATGTAAATTTTTAAATAATAATTAAGAATTCCAGAAAATAAAAAAGGAAAACAAAGTAAAGGGGAGAAACAAACAAATTTGAGGCAGGTCCCACGTTGTCTCCTCGTAGCCTCAGCCGCACGCGCTGAAAGACATGACCACATGATTGACGCAATCCCAACTGCTGTCATACGTCAATACCATAGCAATACAACGCCCTTCAATAATTATAATATTAAATTCCAAATGTTTACTTCGAAAATCGAAACGACGTAACCTAAAAATTTATAATATAATATAATTTGTATTTTAATATTTTACAACATTCAAATTTAATTATAATATTTTCAAAATTTTAGAATAAACCTTAAATGGATATAAAATTTGACAAACTTAATTTTCGTCAATTAAAGTTAATCATATTAAATTTTTTATCTATATAAAATTAAAGTTTTGAAAATGTAATAAAATAACTAGATATATAAAAAATAAACAAATAATTAGAATAAAGTAATAATAAATAATTAAAATAGAATAATAACAGTTTCAAAAAATGCCCCAAATGTGATAGCAAGACAAAGTTATTAAAAAAACAGCCTGATATGCTGCAAAATTCTGCTTACCATTTCTCGAGTTATGCATGTCATCCTTGCTCAGAAGCCATGCTAATATGCTCTGTAACATTTTAATTTTATCGGATGTCCTCGAAAGGACAACTAGCAGCTGTTACGTTAGAATAAATTACGTTCTTATTATTCTAAATTAAATGACTAAAATATTCTTTACAAAAACAAATTTTCCCCTTTTCTATTGATCATTAAATATACATTAAAGCTAACATTTCATTACAACGTCTAGGAGAGATTTAACATGATTTTTAAAATTAAGTTTACCAATAATTACAAGTGAAATTCATTTGAATATGCTTGTGCAACTTTTGATTTTAAAGCATTTCATAGCTTTTCTTCAACATTCATGATTGTCCCAAGTACCTATCATCTTTGATAAAATTGCCAAGTCTCGTTCAAAATATAATACATTAATTATGTTTATATTTTAAATAATTTATTTATATTACATGATTTATAATATCTAATAATAATTATTGCAATTATAAAAAATGTTAATGTATGCCAAACACCTAAAAAATTTGTAATTTTAAAGCTAAGATATTATCTTTTAGTACTCAAGATCACAATTTCAGTTGTGCAAGCGAATATTAAAAAACTAAACCAACTCGGTCAGTTTAATCGTGAAAACTTTAAATCGTTTAATTTTTTAGTTTGATTCTTAACTTTTTAGTTTGAATTATTTTAATGATTCTTGTTGATAAAAATCAATTTATTTATTAATTAATTATTCACTTTTTTTGTAAATTAATAAATTCTTGTAAATTAAAAGTAATTAATTAATTTTTATACAATAATTTCTTTTTTCAATTAAAGTTAAAAATTCAATTTCTTTTAATTATATTTCAAAATTTTAAATTTTATTTGATCTTTGAAAATATTTATTGAATTTTTTAAATCTAAACTTTTTTTGTCTAAGCATTTTAAGATTTTATCTAACTTTTAAAACATCATTGGAACGATTAATGTCAGAATAATTCTTACTTTCAGGTTGCATTATTAAACTTAAAATGAAAACAGAAACAATAACAACAACGTTTAATATAAATTTTACTGCTTTTTAAAATTTTAAAAAATTTAATAAAACTTATCCTTAATTTTAGAACAAGATCATCTGTCCAGTTTTTATAGTGTCTTATTGTATCCAGTGAATCTCAGCAATTTATTTATGCGGGTCTCGTATGAACCCACATAAATAAATGTGAGACCCATATAAATAAATGATTGAGATTCACTGGACACAATAAGATACCGTAAAATTAGAGAAAAGAATTGGACTCCTTAATTCCTTATTCTGCACTTGCATGATGAAAAAGAAACACACAAACAAATGAAGGGACAAACAATGATAATTATTACAAATCAAACGCAACAAGAGCAAGAAGCCAAAAATGTCGTCTTTATAAAAAAAAAATTGTGTTCCTTTTTTCAATAGTGAAAAAGGAAAACTCCATAAGACTTTCAAAAGTTTTCTTTTGAGAAAAGAATTCACATTCGATCGCATCACTTCATGTTCTCTTTCTCGATCTTTAACCTTTCGCTACTATGTGGTTAAATTCCATTTGTTTCAACTTTTAAGGACACTTTTTTTTTTGGGTTTTATCAAGTGATGATAGCTAGATTTCACCTTCAATGTCCATTTTCATCAACTTCTTGAGTGTCCATTTTGTATGGATTTGGAAAAATTCCAAATCCGAACGCTCTTTAGCTTCCTTACAGGTGAGCTTTCCCGCTTTTAGGGTTTGTTGTACATAGTTGTAAATGAATTGGAAAGTGGGGAAGGGGGAAAGTTTATGTTTTTTTTTAATAAATTTTTTTGATGGCAGCTTAATTGAAATGGGTTTTTGTTCTTATTTGGTGGGTAAGAGGGTTTTGAAGTTACTAGCTGTTGTTTTTTTTTTTTGGCAGTGAGGAAATTCAGAAAGTAGGGTGCTTGTTGAAAGTTTTCAGTGTGGAGAAGGTCGGACCTTGTAATCCGCATTGGGAATGGATTCGGGGCTAGCAGATGACGGCGGAGGAGATGCCGGCGAGGTTTTGACGCGGTTCGTGTGGCCTCATGGTGGACGAAGCGTGTTGTTAAGTGGTTCTTTCAACAGGTTATCTTCTTTTTACTTTTGTTTGTTAGCGTTCTTTTTATTTTCATTGTGTTTATTGTATCTGAAGACTGGTTGCTGCTCAATGTTTGTGAATTTATTGATTCATAAATGATGCGTGTGTATTTTCCTTAATTTGTTTTACCTTTCCTTCTCTCTTATGAAGATGGTCTGAGCCTGTCCCCATGTCTCCAGTTGAAGGATGTCCAAGTGTATTTCAGGTCATTCGATGGCTAACACCTGGTTACCACCAGGTGGGTTTGGTTTAATGGGAGTTATACTTTTTGGAGTAATCATTTACTTACCTTGATGAGAAATATTAGAGAAATTGTAAGGATGGTTAGCTGTTGTTGAGGATTTATGAAATGCCCATTAGAATTTGTCTACAGCAACACGATATTTGAATTAGTTCATAGCCGCAGCATGAAGCCAAGGGGTTGAAAAGAAAAAAGAAATTAATGGGCGATTAAAATTCAGTTGGAGAATATTATCTTATATATATTAGGATTGTCGAAAATGGATGATATTATGCAAAAGTTCTCTTTCCCGGAATATATGCCGGTGGTTTTCATCACGGCAGTTATAGGCTTGAAGTATCTGTTATTGTTTGAATTTCACAAAGCAGTCAACATTAGCAAGAATAAAAATGTGCCTACTGTCCTTTTATAAGAAAAGTGTCTAGCAGTCTGCCAGACTTACCATGTATTAATGGCTTAATATGTGCTTGGAATTTTCGTACAGTACAAATTTCTGATTGATGGTAATTGGAGGTATGATGAGCATCAACTTTGTGCACCTAGCGAGTATGGTGTAGTCAACACTGTCCAGGTTACTGCAAATACTAATCACAATCAAGCAGTGAACCCTGGGATGCCTATGGAATTGGACAACAATGGTGTTAGAAGTTTGGTGAGATCCAATTCCACCATATTAGTTTTCATGAACAATGCCCGAAGTATGCATCTTTACGTTCAGCTTTCAATCAAAGGTTTTTTTTTTCCGTAGCATCTGCATTATGCTAGTGGCATGCCACAGAGCATTAATCTAGGCTACTTGCCCCCAATTTGTAAACTTTTTGTATGTTCTCATAGGTGCATACTTGCTAAGTTTTCTAGTTTATTCAGTGTAATAGTCTTAAATCAGTCTAGGCCACTTTTCCCCAATTTGTAGACTTTTGGTATCTTCTCATAGGTGCATACTCCCTAAATTTGCTAGCTCATTCAGTGAATAGGCTTTGTTATACATTGGTTTTGAACCACATTTAACATTTTCAAACATATTCACTACTTTTGTTTACCTGGTTGTGATTTGCATTATAGGTGTCTGTATCAGATGGTATATTGACAGGAGCGATTCCAAGGATACCGGATTCTGACTTGCAGGTCTGTCGTCATCGTATTTCTGCATTTCTGTCTACATGCACTGCATATGAACTACTTCCAAAGTCGGGCAAGGTTTGGATCCTTTACCACTTACCTTCACTATGATGTCCACTTTTTTTCTGCTTGAAACTTTGTCTCAATTCACTTGCTTATTCTGCTAATTTAGCATATGTAGCTTACAGGTAGTAGCTTTGGATGTTGATACACCGCTAAAGCAAGCGTTTCATATTTTGTATGAGCAGGTTTGTATTACTAAGATTTCCTTTTGTTATCCTGTGATCAGACTATGTTCAGTTGTACTTTTGCTGGTTTATTCAGAATTTTATTTGCTGATAGATGTTGTTATGGGCCCGTGTATTAAGTTAGAAACTCATTTGTAGAATAGGGACGATGGGAAATTGTTTGCTTTTCTCGATGGATACTTCTATTTTGGTCTTGTTCTGTATTAAACCATGCCCAGTCTCCGGATTGATTTAAAGTTCTTTATAAATTTATCTAGTTAATTTTCTGTTGTGAATTACTTTTACTTGGCACAAGTGTGAAGCTTCTTCAAATGATATACAAGCAAAGACACCCTAATGATAAAGTTATGTGGTATTAGGCGTATATCTCTTTACATGGGTCTGTTTGACTGGTATGATCCACACAGTTGTGCCTTTGATGGCCTCTTCTAGCCTTGTTTGATTGTTTCATGCTCCAGACTGGGTGTTGTACTTTGCTGGTCTTGGGCTTTTGTCACTTCAGTTAGCTTTCCCTTTGTTGGCGATGTTTTGTATAGTTGGTTGTTGCTGAAAGAGATCTTTGATCTTCTATTCTTCTGAGTCAAGGTTTTTTCAGGGAATTCCTTTGGCTCCACTATGGGACGCCACCAGGGGCCAGTTTGTGGGAGTTCTTAGTGCATTGGATTTCATATTAATTTTGAGAGAGGTATGCACAACTAATAGTTTGTCTTTGACCATTGAGATTCCAAGTCAAAAACATTTGGAAATTGAATTGTCGCATTTTCAACTCATGGTTCTTTTCTGAATGTTTCCTTCTTGAAGTTCACTTTTGAAATAATGCAAATGCAAGTGCTGATTTTGAGCTATAGTAAAGGATTCCACAATTTATTAGAAGCATCCCTGATATGTGTTTGATTCCGAATCAACTTCTAGTTTGGAAATCATGGGCCCAATTTGACAGAGGAAGAACTTGATACCCACACTATATCTGCTTGGAAAGAGGAAAAGGCATATCTGAATGGTCAAATTGATGGGAATAGGGCTGCGTTTTCTAGACCTCTTATCCATGTAAGAGATTTACTTCTTGCAATTCTGCAACCTTATTCAACTGTTGAAATGCTCTTATAAATTGGCATCCAAAGTTATTTTATGCAGTATGATATGGCATTACAAATGTCGATTATGGGTTTACTTTTCTTCTGACCTATTTATTTACTGATTTTGCAGGCTGGTCCATATGACAACTTGAGGGAGGTAACTTTGAGAATATTGCAGAGTGGGGTGGCTACAATTCCCATTATCCATTCATCCTTTGATGATGGTTCATTTCCCCAGCTACTCCATCTTGCTTCACTCTCAGGAATACTTAAATGTAAACTTCTTTATTAGCTTGTTAAGTAGTTGCATATGATTTGCAACTAACGTATGAATGTTAATTTCCAGGTCTTTGCAGATACTTCAGACACTGTGCTAGCACATTGCCCATTCTTCAATTTCCAATTAGTGCAATCCAAGTGGGTACATGGGTTCCGCAGATTGGAGACACCAATAGGCGCCCTTTGGCTATGTTGAGACCAAGTGCTCCTCTTCTTTCAGCTTTAAATCTGTTAATTCAAGGTATGCTTCTGGTGGCCTCGAGGCTGAAACTGTTGTTAATTGTCAGGAAAATGGTCTCTCTGGCAGTTTTGAACATCAGTGGTTAGATGGCGCACAGATTATTCTTCCCACTTATATATTATTCAAATATTTCTAGTCTGAGTAAATCATTTTTGGAGAATTGAGCAAAAGAGGATGTAATAAATATCTCAAGCAAGAGTTCTTGATTAATGTGCTCCTTTACAATAAGCCTCCTGTTTTTCCATTTTTGAAACTCCACAAGTATCTGCATTATTTTCCTCGTCTCATTAATGGTGTACATTTCAGTTGCAACTTTGTCCAGCAAAAATTTCATGGGCAACAATTTCTTGCTACATCTATTTCCTTTTGCCATTTAGTACCTGTCCTATCATTTTCCTTGTCCATCTGTTTCTGGTTGGGACTGGGGGTGTGGAAGGAAATTAGTCGATTGCCATGATCTTTTAGGACTTGAGTAATGAGGTTTAAGTGTTCTGGTAGAGTTACATTGGGAAATAGTGCTGCAAACTGATACATGAATTTACTTTTTTGAATGAAACATTAAATAAGTTGACGCCTGGAATGGTCTTGGATTATTGAAGTGACCAAATGATGCCTTTCGGTTACAAGGAAGCCTTTTCTATGTTTCTGTATTTTCTTTGTTAACTCATCAGCCATAGCATCACAGGCAGGATGCATATCATTACATTTGAGGTCAATTGGCTGGGCCATAAGATTGGGAATGACTCCATTTTATATATTTGTGAGAAAGGTTTTCAATTTCAATAAACTTTGCCAGTTAAACTGATTTTTACTTTGGGGCTCAAGTTTGATAGAGAGACTATGCATTTCATTTTATATGATGTTGACCACACCGTAAGATGTCACAGCCTTTTGATCACATGGTTTCATTGCCCTCTTTCTGCAGCTCAAGTAAGTTCCATTCCTATTGTTGATGATAATGACGCATTGCTAGATATATATTGTCGGAGGTGAGTTGTTTCTTTCAACATGATATGTAATCAGGTTGAAAGTGGCTTTTCTTCTTGTAATTTGAGGATTTATTTTTTGGGCAGTGATATAACGGCTCTTGCTAAAGACAAAGTTTATACACATATAAATCTCAATGAAATGACTGTTTATCAGGTAGCTTGCTTCCATCCCTACATTTCCTTGTATTGCATAGAGAACTGCTAAATACTCATTAATTTGACGTTCTAAAGTGTTCAAAGTTAACAATTAGATGATCAGAAGGCAACTTTCAACCTTTGAGCCTGTTTAGTCCTAGAGGAAAATCTGGAGGCAAGGTCATCCTTTATCATTTTAGCATGAAGTGACTGCTGACAAGACTTTATCTAAACATTTTGTGAGCTAAGTAATAGTAACTTGTCTCATTGGGATCATTTGGGGTGAGGAGTGGAGTGATTCTGTAGTGGGGTTTAAAATTTTTATCTTCTTGGTTGGCTTGAGGAAGTGGGCTGGGATTGGGGGGTTATAGTCTACTGATTTTGATAGAGCACCTTTCAATTCTTTATCTTAGTTAAGTATTGCAAGTATCATTGTGTTGAATTTACTGATCTCGGTAAGGGGTCCCTTCTGTTGATGCATATCAATCATTTGGCTAGGCGTTGCGATTGGGGCAAAACTCCTTTCCATCACATGACCTGAAAAGTCAAAGATGTCAGATGTGTTTGAGGTCTGATGCATTACATGAAGTAATGGAGCGATTGGCTGAACCAGGTAACTATTAAAGTTCTTTCATGCACATTGCAAGAACTAATATATCGTTGCATTTATAAGAATGATTCTCCAGTTATGATTTGTGCCTGATTTAGGTTGATTAGGAAGATAATGATTCCTGTGATTATTGCATTAGACAAGACAATTTATTGGACTAAATTTTTGTCTGTCTAAAGTGTCGGATAAAATCAATCCATCATTGTTCTTTTGCTGGCGGTTAAACCCATCAAAGCACAAGTTGGTGGACTTTGTTTCCAAACCAATAGGGTAGTTGCCTTGGCTTGTTGCCCTGGCCCCTTCGTCTGTAGGCTGAGATTCATAACTTTCTTGAATTTCCTTGGTATGCATCATATCAGAGACAGATTCTATAACTCATATTGCTTTCAGGTGTTAGACGGCTTATCATCGTGGAGGCTGGCAGTAGACGTGTTGAAGGCATTATTACGCTTAGTGACATGTTGAAATATCTTCTTGGTTAATCAAAAACAATCACACAATTCTTAACTAGAAAAAGGATCGCCACGGTCGGTGCAAAACTCCCCTTTGTATTCAGTTGCCTTACCACTGCCCTGTTGTGTCGTAGTGATCTGATTGCCCATTTCTTCTTTCCATATGGTCAGTTTGAGCCTATGTTATGACCATTGCATTGGCTTTTCTGACTTAATTGCTTGTTTTAGAAATGTTGGGCTAAAACATAGAGAGCCTTGCAATTTTTAGAGTTGTAAGTTTTTCTCACAAATTCTTGCATGTGCTCTTGTCTGCATCATCATGGAATATGTTGAACAAACTCCTGAATGTGGGGAACATGAGACCTGCAATAGTTCTATGCTCTCCTATAATGTAAGAAAAGATATGATGATTAGTTCTCTCCTGTACTTCCATGAACCAATGACTGGTATGTTGGAAATGCCATGTGGTTGAAAAGGTACAATTGGCAACTACACGTTTGTGCTTTTTGGACAAAGCAAGCTTCTGTAAGATCAATGGCATTACTGTATGCAACAAGCAAACCAATGTTATTGTTGTTCTATAGAGTTGACTTTACTATTCACTTTTCATTTCTTACAATTAGGGTTGACAATCAACACGGTCAAACCGCAAAACGACTGTAAATCTGATCGCGTTTTAAGTGCCCGGCTTAGCTTGAATTAGAGAGGGCGACCATATAAAAGAGTCAAATCAATAATTTTGTTTGATGGTTACATCATGCTAATTCTCAATTATATATTTTATTCAATAAATAAAATTATTATAAATAAATAATTTTTGGTAATAAATATGGAAATTCTCTATAACTCTAATCTTTGAAATTATCATAAATTTCTTTGTAATTTTTAAATTTTTAGAAAGATCTTTCATAAGTTTCTATTAAAAAAAGTGAAATAATATGTAACATGAACAATATATTTAAACTAATTAAATGTTGTTTAACTCAACTTTTAAATTTAATTTGAAACAATTAAATTAATTAATAATTTATTATAATGATCTTAGATTATTAATTTAAATTATATTTAATTGATTCAAATTGAGTTTAAAAACCGTATTAGGTCATTATATTACGAATATTTGATTATTTCACATGTATTATTTATATCATGTGTATTTTCTTATTATAATTGAATAAAATCTTAAAAAAGGCTTTTTGAAATTTTTTTAAAACTATAATTTTTAAAAATTAAGAGATTTTTAAAAAATTAATAAATAAATAATTTATGGTAATAAATATGGAAATTCTCTATGACTTAACATTTCCTATGACTTAAAAAATTTACAAAAGAACTCTAATCTTTGAAATTATCATAATTTTCTTTGTAATTTTTAAATTTTTAGAAAGATCTTTCTTAAGTTTCTATTAAAAAAGTGAAATAGCATGTAACAATATATTTAAACTAATCAAATGTTGTTTAACTGAACTTTTAAATTTAATTTGAAACAATTAAATTAATTAATAATTTATTATAATTATCTTAAATTATTAATTTAAATCATATTTAATCGATTCAAATTGAGTTTAAAAATCGCATTAGGTTATTATATTACGAATATTTGATTATTTCACATGTATTATTTATAACATGTGTATTTTCTTATTATATTTGAATAAAATCTTAAAAAAGGGTGTTTGAAAATTTTTTAAAACTATAATTTTTAAAAATTAAGAGATTTTAAAAAAATTAATAAAATAAACCAATAGATAATTTGGTAGAAAATGTAAAAAAATTTCTAAAGATATATTAATTTTAATAATTTAAGTGTTCATAGTCATAAGGTTGAAAGTTTTAGACAATTGGGTTTTAAGACTCATTTGAGTCATAAATCAAAATTATTATTTTACTAAAAAAATATTATTTAATAGTCTTATGAAAGGGAATAGAAAAATAAAGATGTTTTGTAGAGTTGATTTTTTAACACCAACAACAAATAACGTCCCTATCAAAAGTTCCTGTCCTTTCCTTGTAGAGAGAGAAGAGAACTAAAGGAAAAAAAGAAGAAAAAGAAAGAATTTTTTTATAGGTTTTTTCAACTAGAAAAAAACAATTTTTTTTATAGATTCGATCGTATCGCCAATCTCTCTATCGATCTTAACCCCTCGCTATTTGTTTATTCAATTTTGTTGTTCTATTTTACAACCCTAATTATTTTGGAGTCTGATCATTAGTTTAGCTTTTCGATTTCTCTCCGTCTAGGGTTTTGAATGATATTCTGCTTTTTTCCCCAATTTCCTCACAACCCATTTCGTAATTGATTTGGGAAAATCAATATCAATTGTAAAGGTTCAATCTTTGACGGCTCTTTTCTGCTCTGGGTTTTATTTCTACTTGTAATGCATGTTAGGTGTGTGTAATTTTAGGGTGGTAGCTAATTTAGGAAATTGAAGGTCAGAAATTGGAAAAAGTTGGTTGCTTGGGAGGTAATTCTTTTGAGGGTTTGAGTGGCGGAGAAAGTGGGGTGTTGTAGTTTGGTTAGGGCATGGATTCGACGATAGACGGTGGTGGTGGAGGAGTTGCCGGCACGGTGTTAACGCGGTTTGTTTGGCCTCACGGTGGACGAAATGTGTTTCTTTGTGGTTCTTTCAACAGGTTTTTTGGTTTTCTTGTTGGGTCTGTATACAAATTTAATCATTTGTTTGATTGATGATTGATGGGTTGTTTCTTTCTTTTTTCTCATTTATGTGTTGTGAAGATGGTCTGAGCTTGTCCCTATGTCTCCAGTTGAAGGTTGTCCCAGAGTATTTCAGGCCATTCGGTGGATAACTCCTGGTTATCACGAGGTACGTTGGATTCACTGAGATTATACTGTTTGCAGTAATCATCTGCATAACTTGATAAGTTATGAACCTTAAATTTATGAATTGCCAAATAGTATTTCTCCATTAGAAATAGTTCCTTGGCCCCAAATCAGTAACACATCTCACTATTGTGTTGAAAAGAAAAAGAATAGAATTGATATGTACAAATGACTTGGAACATAAATCAGGGAGAATAATTTGATTTCTCCTTTAACCGTCTTAGATATATGGTCTAATGGTAAGATTTTCTGCTGAGGTGTTAGTAACATTTAGCTAGATAAAAAAATTTAGCTCATTTTATCCCACTGATATCAATTCCCTAATATTTGACCTTGTTGGTGGAATTTGTCAAGCAGTACAAATTTCTGGTAGATGGAGAATGGCGGTATGATGACCAACAGCTTTGTGCACCCAGCGAATATGGTGTAGTTAACACTGTCAATTTTGGTATGGAAGCCAATTACAATCCAATGAGATATCCTGAAATGCCTATGGAATTGGACAATGAGGCCGTCAGACGTATGGTGAGATCCATTTTCACCTTGGTATTTGCCATCACCATTACTGGAACTGATTCTGTCCCTACACATTTAGATTTCAACACCAGATTTCCTATTTGGAAAATTAACATTTTCCCGGCAATCTAAGTCAAGCAGAGATTTAGGTTGTTGATTTCCCTATTTGTAGAAAACTGCATCCTCTATGTAGACTCGAACTTCAAAAAATAGACTAGGTTATTGGTTTTATTTTGACAGTACCTCTACTTTGTCTTACCTCGATTTAAATTGCATTTCACATGTTTAATTCACGTTTGCTCCTTCCATTCTATCATACTCTCCTACTTAAGAATATCTGCATTTTCCGAGTGATATAACTCAGAGAAGTAATTTAGGCTGTTGATTACCCTATTTGTAGAAAATTCCGCATCTGCCATGTACATGCAAACTTCTAAAAATGCATTAGGTTATTGGTTTACTTTGATAGTACTTCGACCTTGTTCTTGGTTTTAAACTGCATCTCACATGTTTAATTGAAGTTTGCTCCTTTTGTTTTATCTTACTAATGGTACTCTGTTGTGATTTATGCAGCAGGCCTCTGCATCAGATGGTACATTTACTGGGGTGATACCAACCGTACCGGAATCTGATTTACAGGTGTCACGTCATCAAATTTCTGTGTTTCTGTCTACACATACTGCTTATGAGTTACTTCCAAAGTCAGGCAAGGTTTGAATCTTTTACCACTTGCCTTCATCATGATATTCATTTATTTTTAGCTACGCCTCAAGTTACTTGCTTATTTTACTAATTTAGTATATTTAGCTTACAGGTAGTAGCTTTGGATGTTGATACACCAGTAAAGCAAGCATTTCATATTTTGTATGAGCAGGTCTGTTTTTTAACTAAAATTTTCTTCTTATTGGAATGTGATTTTTTTTTTTGACATTTCTCATTTTATGTTCAGAATTTTTTTGTTGATAGTTGCTTACAGTATTTTGCTAAAAACTCCTGCCTGAAAATAGGGAAGTGGTTTTGTGTTTTTTTACTGGATATTGGTATCCTAATTTGTTTGTTAAGAGTAAACCATGATCAGAGAGTGACTTCTTACTAAATTTATTTACTTGATATCTTTCGATTGTGAATTGGGTTTTAAAAAATATATATATATCTTTATATATATAAGCATGAATTTGTTTTGGAAGTTTTATTGACAGATGCAGCTTAGTGCTAGTTTGTATTAACAGCTGTGCGTCATGCTTCTTGGGGCCTTTTTGGCTTGCATGGTCCCACCAAATTGTTCCTCTTTATGCTCCTTATATTGGTGACTGATTATTACATGCTCCAGATTGGGCTCTGAAATTTGAGCTCTTTTACTTAAATGTCCATTTAGCTTTGCATACCAATTATCTTTCCTTTGTTGGTGATGTTATGCATGCAAAGTTTTTACTGGTAGGGAACTTGGATATTCATCTCTCCTTAGTTGAGCTACTATTTCAGGGAATCCCTATGGCTCCGCTTTGGGATGCCAACAAGGGCCAGTTTGTGGGAATGCTTAGTGCATTGGATTTCATATTAATTTTGAGGGAGGTAAGTTTTTATATCTCTTTAACTAGTGAGCCAGATGCAAATTATTTTCAATTTCTATTTCTGACTTTTAGAAGCACTCATAATTGTTGGGATTGTGCTGATGTATTTTATTTTGAACTTACCAGCTTGGAAATCATGGGTCAAATTTGACAGAAGAAGAACTCGACACCCACACTATATCTGCTTGGAAGGAGGGAAAAGCATATCTGAATAGACAAATTGATGGAAATAGTAGGGCATTTTCTAGACCCCTCATTCATGTGAGTAATTAACTTGTTTGTAGAATGCAAGGAATCCTTTTTAATTTCCAGAATACTTTACTTCATGGATTTTATAAATCAGTATTTTAATACCTATCTAATATACGTTCACAGTATAAAGAGTGTGATGTGTGCTTTCAATTTTCTACTGATCTATGTACTTGCTGATTGTGCAGGCTGGGCCGTTTGACAAGTTAAAAGAGGTTGCTTTGAGAATATTACAAAACGAGGTGGCCACAATTCCCATAATATATTCATCTTTTGAAGATGGTTCATTTCCCCAGCTACTCCATCTTGCTTCACTTTCTGGAATACTAAAATGTAAGCTTCTTGGCTTGCTTGCTAAGTAGTTGCAATTGGTATATCCACTAATGATTGTATGTTAATTTTCAGGTATTTGCAGGTACTTCAAACATTGTACTGGCACCTTACCTATACTTCAATTGCCAATTTGTGCAATTTCAGTGGGCACATGGGTTCCAAAGATTGGAGAGTCCAATAGACGACCCTTAACTGTGTTGAGACCAAGTGCTTCTCTTAGTTCAGCTTTGAGCCTATTAATTCAAGGTATGCTTTCTCGTGGATTCCAGGCAGATTAGGTAAATTCATTCCGAAGGACGTGTGGATTGAATATTCTTAGACTGAATTACTTTGAGCTGCAAGAATTTGCAATATTAAATCCTGTTTACAGATTTCTAGTATAAGTACCATATTTTTTGGTATTGGCACAAAAATTAGTAAGAGCTGATACAAACAAAATTGATAGATTAGTTTGGTTCATTTGCAATTGCTCCTGTAGCAGCATTTCTGGAATGACACAAGAACAGTAGTATGTGATACTTTCCTGTCTTTGCATTTGTGCAAGATTGGGTATACAGGCTATAATTAGTTGCTTCAAGTCTTTCCTCATTAATTGGCTAGTTATCAGCTGTGATCCTGGTTTTTTTCCTTTCCTTTTTTCTTTCTTTCTGTTGGCATTGAGGTGTCATCAGCATTAGGGAGGAAGCAAGTCCATAGCTATGTCCTTTCTATGATAGAGAACATAAATTTATTGTTAAATTGCTATTGAGGAAATGTTCTATCATGAATGCTTCATGGGTTTGTGTTGGATGATGGGGAAGAAGATGATGCTGGAGATGTTTCCTTAGGTTTTTCCTTTTCCTTTGACAGAAATTCCAGAGAAAAAAAATGAAAGGTGCAGTAATATGGGGAAAAGGGTGTAAATGGAACCCACTGAATGGATGCGCTGGGATTTATATCAGAAAGACCTAAAAATATATTTACTCTAGTTGCAGGCACAGTTATTGAATTAGCATAACTAGTCGAAAGCTGATTCGTTTTTGTTATCCATTGGCTGAGCTATGCCGTTGAGATTGATTCCTCACAGACCTTATTTACATTGTGGCTAAGGCTTTAAATTCTAAGAAATTTTACTTACGGAAGTTATGGTTGCTTGATGAATATGATGGATGATAGATAAGACTTGATTCATCACTTCATTTGGTCTTGATCACACAGTAAGATGTCTCAACCATCAGTTAATGTGGTTTTAACCCTCTCTGTCTTTGCAGCACAAGTAAGTTGCATCCCAATTGTTGATGATAATGATTCATTGCTAGATATATATTGTCGAAGGTAAGTTTTCATGCTTAATATGATTTCTCCATTCAGTAGTGAGTTCAGCAACTCCTTGTGTTTTGACGTTTGGTTTGTTTGAGCAGTGATATAACAGCACTTGCTAAGGACAGAGTTTATACGCATATAAATCTCAATGAAATGACTGTTCATCAGGTAGTTTTTCCTTTTTTTTTTTGAATATTTCCTTGCAGTGCTTGCTTGGCAGCAAACTACATGTTAATTTGCATTTGAAAGTGAAGAAGAGAGACAAAAAGTAATTTCCAAATGCAGACCTGCTTTGTCCTAGGAGTGAGACTTGGGAAGCATTAGATATAAAGTATATTGGATAAGCTATAAACAGGACATAAATTGAAGTTTTTATCTGGTTAAAAGGTGATCCTGGAATAGACATCTCTTCTCAAATACTGACGAGTTCTTAAGTGCAACATTCTTGAGATATTACATATGCTAAGAAATTGCCACACATCTCCTTTTCTCTTTTGATTGATGGTATCAAACAATAAACTTCCAGAGTCTTGGACATTTGAGAAACCTCACTCGCAATCTGTTTACCGATTAGCATATCGGCACTTGATATAAAATACTTAGTTGTGGGCATCAAGCAGTTAATCTTGTAGTCCTTTGTTAATTTTTGTAGGGTTGGCTGTTTATTAAGTTGGTGGAAAGATGATGTTTGGCTTCTATTAATACTGTTTTGGCCATTTAATAAGTGATTATTGCTGTGATGCTGTGAAGGTATAGTATATCTAGAAAAGAGATACACTTTTGGTTGCAGTGGCAGTCAAAAGTTGGGACAGAATGCTTCAGCCCTGGGTTTACTTTTCTTTTCCTTCTATCGGGGGTACGGGTGGGTGTTAGTTGAATTTGATCTGTATGAAAGCAGTGATGATAATAGAAAAAGTATGGCACTTTGTCAACTTTATTTTATGTTGATTATTTACAGTCTATATGATAGTAATTACTGGAAAACCTCTGGTATTGGTTCTCCTGTTCTTGTTATTTGCTCCTCTATCTTGATATTTGTATTATTCCTTTGATTAGGCGTTGCACTTGGGACAAAACTCCTTTTCATCATATGAGATGAGAAGTCAAAGGTGTCAAATGTGTTTGCGCTCTGATACGTTGCATAAAGTGATGGAGCGATTGGCAGACCCAGGTAAAATTATATTCTTGTTTTAGTGTGTATCCTGAGATGATATGTGTGAATTTCCTTTTGTCTTTTGATTTTGACGACTTTGAAAAGAGCAAATTGTCATTGAACATTTGTTCTGTTCTACTTTTAACACTATGAATTGCAGTTTCTCTGTCTGTAGAATTTGGTTGGAATCACGCCTCACGAAGTTGTTACGTTTTGATTTTGTGTTGGAACTATTTATATCAAAACATTCCATGTTCAAAGTACAAGTAGTTGGACTTCGTCTCCAGCAGTAGATCTGCTTGGATCATTCGTCTTTGTAGCATGGATTTTGGGACTTTGCTGAATTTGTATGATCTTTTGTGAAAATAAAGTCTATGTAACCCTATTGGTTTCAGGTGTTAGACGGCTTATTGTTGTGGAGGCAGGCAGCAGACGAGTTGAAGGCATTATTACACTTGGTGACATTTTCAGGTTCCTGCTTGGTTAGTTAAAAGCAAGCAAAACTTTTAACTAGAAATGGATTACGCAGTAGTGTTTGGCCTCCCTGCACAGTCTACTGCAGCCCCTCTTGTCCTGTTGTTCCATACCGATCCCATTGCTCTCCGTGGTTGCTTGATCTGTGCCACTATGCGACCAACGGATTTGCCTGACTCCGTTGCCTCTTTTTAGAAATCTTAGGCTAAAAGAGAGAGTCCTGCAGTTTGAGAGTTGATTTTTGCACAGTTCCCACATTTGTTCTTCTCCTCCTTGTCGTTGTCGTGAACTATTTTGAGTTGCTGATGTAGATTTCATGTATGTGAGGAGCACGGGACTCGTAATAGTTCTGTGCTGCTATCATGGTGAAAAGACACAGGGAGGAAGAAATATTTAATGATTATTCTCTCATCTGTACTTTGATTAACCAATGATTTGTAAGATTAAAATCTGATGTGGTTAAAAAGTGCAATTGGCAATTACATTTTCATACTTCTGGGAAGATCAGCTTCTGTAAGGTCAATGGCTTTTCTGTCTGTAACAAGCTCAACAAGAACTTCTGGTTGAACTGCTATTTATGTGGTTGATACTTTTCGTTTGAGTCTGTCATGAAATGACCAAACCAGCAAAAGGTCACTCTTTAGAATGTAGCCTGTGTTAATTGGCTTGAAGTGATAGGACATCTGATCTTAAGCTAAGTCCATAATGTAGTGCAGCTTGAATCCACTTTCTTTCTTGCATAGATGTAGATGAAGTTGGATTTTGTATGCGTGCCTACAAAGTTGCTAATTGCAGGGACTTCACTAGTCTCTCTTTTCACACAATCTCCAAGTCAGTGGGAACTTAATTTTTTTAAAAATACTTTTTAAAAATAAATATAAATATAAAGAATATGCATTATAAACGTGTACTAATTGAAATATTATTAATATGATAATTAAAATTATCTCTTAAATATAATCTAAATATTAATTTAATTAATTTGATATAAATTTAAGAATAGAATTTAATCATTAAGTAATATTTAATCGATATTATATATTATATATTTATTAATTAAAATAAGTTTTTTTAATTAAAAATGCCCAAGTCATCTGCTCAAAGAGAGAATCTTTTTATATACTAAAGAAGGAAAAGGACCCTAAAGGCAAACCCAAGTCAAAAAAGGCAAGTAGAGGTTGGAGAGACAGGGACATGGAAGAACTAGATGAAGAAGAAAGACGAGCGCTCAGAGCAAGTAAATTCGCTCCTTTGCCTCCTCCATCTTCTTCACGCTCTCAAGAACCCAGGTTTTTAATTCCCATTTTTTAAAATTTTTTCTTTTATTTATTTTTTAATTTTCTGTTCTATTCATGTCTCTGTGTTTGGAAAACCTCCGGTAGTTTTGATTAATTGTACGAGAATGTGTATATGATGGTTATTTGAAGGTTGGCTCACCCTGGTGGACCATTAAAGACCAACAAAGCAGCAGCTTTGGCTAAGTTTCTTGAGAGAAGACTTCAAGACCCCAATGGCTTAGCCTCCATTGATCCCCAACTGCTTGAATTGGCTGTCCAGAACGCCAAGAACGCAGTCTGTTCTTCTTCTGGTATCAATTCCCGTTTTCCCTTTTCATTGTTGGTTTTCATGGCTTGACTAAATGTTGGTATTTTCAAAGTAAGAACAAAAAGATTGAGTCTTTGGATTTGGAACGTTGAAATGGAATCGAGGATTTGATTTAATCAGAAGATTGGTTAAGTCTTCGTAGATGGTGGGGAAATTTGGACAATTTGGACTACAAATGGAGTGTTTATGACTATAATTCCACATGCGGATCTGCGTGATTGAATGATTCATCTATTTCAATTTGAAGACAAACTGAGATTCATGTTGTGATTGAATGATTAGTCTCCTTCACTTTGAAGTCTAACTGAGATTCATACTGGTTCACTTGTTTTTTTTTTCCTGAAATGTTGTGCCTACTTTTCGATTTACCAATAGCACAAAGGTTAACAATAAATGGAATCTTTGCAATGCCTTTGTGACACCTTTTCTATAACTTTTGGTATTGTACTTGTCTTAATCCTTCACTAATCTTTGCCATGTCAAGCACTTCAGTGCTATCTTAACAATGTAATCTACGTTTGAGGCTGCTCTATTATCATTGGCCCAGTTTTGTATCAAGCTTTGAATAGCCCTCTTAACATCCTGTGATTAAACTTCATAGTCGCTTCTGGAAGTAGATATTCCTGCTGTGACAGATCCTGAATCAGTTGCATTATGATACAACTGACATTCATGAGCCTTTTTTTTTTGTTTATTGAGAATCTGCTTCAACCGCTAGAATCTTTTCCTGGTTTATTAAGCTACTTCTTTTAGATTTTCATGATCTTATCATTAGATTTCTAGATGCGGGAAGTTCACCATATTGATTGCAAAGAGAAACCATTATGTTAGCTGAGTCTGATGATCCTGATTTCAATATAACAGGTGGAGCTTCGAATTCTGGACGAGTTGTTCACCATGTGAATTCCTTTGGTGACTCTGAGGTAAACTGGATTTGACAAATCGTGAATTGGTCTAGAGGAAGCTATCGATACACTTACGTGATTAGGAAAAGTAAATTTATTTGCAGGAGTCTTTCAAAGAAGAAAAGCTTGAAATTTCTACACTGAAGAAACAGAAGAAAAAGAAAAAGAAGAAGAAGAAGAAGAACAACAGAAAGGAAGAGAACCAAAAAGATAAGAAACAAAAGGTTTGCCTAAGTACTTCTTGTTGTATTCCCTTTTTCTGAGTTGCAACTTTTGGCTGATGGAAAGTGTATGTGCTGCAGATGAGGGATGTTGCTGGTAATCTAAAGCCAAATCGACCCGAAAACAAGTTAAAATCACGATAATGTCAAATTCCTCGGCGTGTCATTGTGAATTAGGTGTTGTTAGGATCCTTTGTGACACAAGATTAAGTGTACACTATGGTTCATGAAGTGGATTCAATTTTGGTTATAGCGCAGTTGTTCTTCCAGGAACTCTGGAATTCTTAGTGTCTCCTTTTAGGTTTTGTTTTGTTTGCCTTTTATAATCCATTGATTTAAAAGATCTTTAACATCCCATTTGTTCATTGTGAACCAGATTTGCATATATTTTAGAAACATTCAGTTGAAGTGAATTTGTTTGATCCCTTAATCTTTCCAAACTTTATAATTACAACTATGATTTAAATTATGATTTGTAGGCTAAAATTATTATCATGATTATATGTATATTTAAGAATGACAATATGTCGGGCTAGATTAAGCTTGAGCCTGAAAAATTTTATCTTCGGGTTGATTATTTCATTATTTTTAAAAATTTTCAAAACGTATCATTTTATTTAAAATTTTAAGTTATTATGTTCGGGTTGACTCCTATTTATATTAATTACAACTTTCATAATAATTGAAATTGTTATTACAATTTCATTCCTGACCACACATTTCAAAATTTACAACCATAGCATGGAAGAGATGGGGGGGAAGAAACAAAGGCTTATGGCAAGCTCAATTCTCTACAGCGAGAGGCACTTGGCAACTTGCAATGGATCACCTACATCAATGAACTTTGGCGGAAGAACGAAAACGACAGAAACAGCTTTTGTCCTCCAGCGGCAATAGAAGCCCAGTAGCCAATTGTTTTATAGCTGCTGGGAGAAGACAAAGTGCAGCAGATAGCTTGGATGAATGACATGTTTTCGTGGACGGGGCAAGATTTTAGAGTATGGGCAATCGAGGTTTGGCTTTATCATTGAGAGCCTTGAAGGCCTCTTTCAACATGCAATTTCTGGATGGTTTGATGGTCTACATTCAGCGTTAGTGACAGAGGCCTTAGCGGTTCGACAGACTCTTATATGGACAGTTCACAACATGCAACATGTGGGGAGTTTCTTTACTGATTCTCAACTTGTAGTGCTCGCCATTAAATCACACCAAGAGGATCATTCCGAGTTTGGGGGAATTATTAAGAATTGTCAACTAATATTGAACAGTAATTCTAATATTTCTGTTGTTTGAATTAATCGACGAGAAAATGTGGGCGCTCATGAACTTGTTAGAGTGTCTTGCAATTTTTCTCGTTTGAAAGTATGAATGTCTATTTTACCTTGTCTAACTCATTTATATGGTTAATGGAGTTTTTTACTCTACCTTTAAAAAAAAATGTATACCACTTAAATAAAGATAATAATGTCACCTCAAGTTCAAGTCCTACATTTTAATAATTTAAAATTGGTTTGGATTCAAATAATTTAATTTTTAGTTAAATTAACGATACAATAACTAAAAGTAATATTCTTTAATTTGAATCCGACCGTGCTTTAACTAACTATAACCTAATTTATTCACTTTAAACAGTGTGAGACTCGTGTTGTCATTCCTAAATTTCAGGAACTTGATTTGCACGAACTTGGCCGACAAGCAAACTCATAACTGTCGAACATATTAATAACGTACCCCAAATGCCCCAAAAAACCGTTCGCCGACACTTGGACGCCGCTCGTTTGAGACTATATCACAGTTAACTCACTACAAGGCAAAACCATAAAACCTAAAAAAGAAAAAGAAAAAGGAAAAAGTGGTCTACGTGCGTCCAAACCAAACCTTGTCCAAGTCAAAGAAAAGAACAGTCTTACCGTTACCGTTACCGTTACCGTCGCCATCACTTTCCACCTGATCATCGGCATCTCCAGTGATTCCCAATCGCCATCATCCCCGTCGTCCACTGGCAACTTCAGGCCACCCACCGACTGTACACTATTAATAATGCTTTTATGGACTTCTTACCTACTACCACAAAGTCATATTCCCGGTTCAGATGCTGACACACAACTCGTCTCCACCGTCCGTTTCATCTGGCCCTTTCTCGACCGTTGATTCTCATGAATTTCCCTCCCAACGGAATCTTAACTGAATCAATCTTACTTTATGTTTCTGTTTTTTTCTCTGGCTTTTTTTTTTTCCTTCTTTTCGGACATGAAGTACTCCTAAATTTTAACCGATTTGAGAACCCAATCACACTCGCATTTTATCACAACCAATCACGCGCTCCTATAATAGTACTTTACGAAATTATTGTTTATTAATAAGAAAAATTATAAATTTTATTTAATTTTATAATATTGGTACAAATTTTAAAATGTAGTATTAAAATATTACAAATTTTAATTTTTAATAAAAATATTTCAGCATTAATTTTTCTATTAATATAAATTACTATTAATATAAATTATGTGATTGGTATTTTTGTAATGTAATTACCGGATGTTGTATTTATTACATATAAAATTAATTATATAATATACCTATAAAATAATAAATTTTATACATAGCACAAATATAATATGTAGTAGTTATGCAGTAAAAACATTAATTTGATGTGACTTGTCACATTATCCATATTTACAGATAACAAAATATTAAATTATTTTGTCAAAAATTAAAATTTTAGAAATTTTAATATTACTTTTTAAGGTTGGAATTAATGTTATAAAATTAAATAATGTTTAAAAATACTAAATTAATAAATAAATTTAATATAAATAATATTTATAAACTCAAACATATCTTTACTTTTAATCAATCTCACGTTATAATTGTAACCTTCAAATTCTTAAGAAACTATTTGACTTCTTAAATTAAAAGATTATTAAAAATCACTCAAGCAAATATAATGATAATTAGATTAGTTCGAATCACTTATAATTAAATTTTATTTCGATTTTTTATAATTTAAACTAAACTTTAATTATATTTAAATATTAAAATTTATTTATAATGTAATATAATGTAAAATTATTTATCATTTTACATTTTATCCTAAATTTTTCAAACCAAAAGTTTTTCATTTTTTACTGCTTAAGATATAATAAAATATTAATACATAACTCTCCTCTTTCATTTTATTACATTTTATTATAAAATCTTCTCATAAATTATAAATTAATATTTTATAAATTTTATTTTATTATAAAACCCTCGACTAATTAAAACACAACCTAACGGCAAAAATACGCTTGATGTACACGTGAACACGTTGCTCATCCGTTACGTGGGGATGGTGAGTAGTTGGCGGATTTTGGTTGGTCACTTCAAAAAGCAAAGAGCACAGGCGAGTATCTTTATCTACTGTCAACCTCCTAACTTCCCAAGTAAAAAAAAAGTACACGCAATTACCAAAATTTGTCTGTAGTGCGAAAAACGTTACCGCTTTGAGACAAGTAAAAGCCCTAATTTTGGCCGTAATTACCAACTCCATTATCTAGTCGTGTTGTAAGCTTTTAATGAATTAAAATGAGGTGTTCATTTATTTACCCTTTTAATGAATTTCAAATTTAATTTCTAAAAAATTATTTTAATTAATGCTAAATGTTAATTAATATTTAACATTAAAATATATCATTTTATTCAAATCATAAATTAAAATTTGAAAAATTGGACTAAATTATCATTTTAAAAAAAATAAGAATCATCGTTTTATTATATCAATTAATATCACTTTATTATAACAAATATTAATTTCTAATTACTTAAATAAAATAAAATATTGAATAGTACAGATATAAATATAAATTATTAAAAAAGATATTCACACTTTTTAGAAAAATTTAAATTATAAATTGATAAGAAAGAAAAGGAAAGTTAATATATAATTAAGATGACTTTGTATTATATCCAGAAATTTTCAATGAATTATTACATTTAAAATAATATTTATTCCATTTTCAAGTGGATTGATTAATATTTTAAAATATAAAATTTCTTCTGCAATGTCACATCACATGAGTCACCACCTTCTCTTTCACTTCACTCCATGTACTACTGAAATACTTTTAATTACTTAAAATTCTTAATAAATATAAGAGTACACAAAATATTATTTCGATAAAATATTTTTAAAAATTAAATTAAAAACCATATTATCTCTTTTTATATTTTTTATTTTTGACCAATAATTTTTGTACTCATTATAATTTAATTGAACTTTAATTTTTAAATTAAAAACTGTTTAGTATAAACTTTAATTAATTAGATTAAAAATAAAATAACATTATTTTAAATATAATTATTAAGTAATTGAAGTGGGAAGAGTAAAGGTACTAACTTCTCCGTACAGATACATCAAACCTTCATGCCTATTTGGTCAGTTTTACTGTAATATCCCTACACAAAAGTACGGCTTTATTCCATGCTCACTCCTCGTACGTACGACATGTCGACATTCCAAAGAACCCGAGGGGCATCATCGTCATTCAAATGACTAAAAAGTTTTAGAGGAAAGTTGTAGTAATGAATTATTTAAGAGGGAAAAAAAAGGGACAATGCTTTTAAGTTTTAACTCACATTTAATACATAATAATTAATTTTTTAAAATAATATTATTTTGAAAAAAGATAATTTAAAAAATCAAAACAAACCAACCGGACCGGAGCGAGCCATTACATAAATAAACCTAAGCAAGTAGGGGGGTTGTTTGGCGCGTATATAAACAAACCAGCATAGAAGAGGAGCGAAAGATCAAAACTATCACTTCCCATTGAAAAGCCAAAGCCAAAGCCAAAGCCAAAGCAAACACAGTTATGTCTTTGTCTTACGAGTTGAAAAAATTAAAAAAGAAAGTAATAATAATAATAACAAATATGATATTTTATTTATTTATTTTATTTTCTTAGTTTTTCTCGATCGCTGTTTCTTTCGTTCTCGCTTGTCGCTTCGTTCATCTCTCTCTACAAAGGCATACACAGACAGATAGAGGTATCCAGCTGATCGGAGAAGCAGACTCCGGTTCGGTTTGGAGAATTTCGGGATGGACCGGTACAGTCGGATCCAGGAGGGGTCGCAGTCCGATCCGTCACCGGAATGGACGGCTCCGGTGCCGGGAACGGGGCTCGAAGGCGAGTTTCGTTTATTTAACCTACATTTTGCGAGTTGTGTTCTTGTTTAAAGGTTCGTTGAATGTTGGTGTAGAGTGGGTGATATGATCTTTTTATGTTTGTTTTGGTGTGAATGTAGAGCGTGGTTGGCACTCTGGTGAAGGGGAATCCGGGTACCCAGAACGACCCGACGAGGCCGATTGTCTCTACTACTTGAGGACCGGGTATTGTGGGTACGGGTCAAGGTGTCGGTTCAATCATCCACCTGACCGCAGCGCGGTAATTTTGTTTGGTTTCACTCCAGTTTGTGGGTTTTAGAGGTTTATTGGTTCCAATTGTTGTGATCTTGTGGTTTTTTTTATGGAGTTTGGATGATTGAATTTTGAAGTTAGCGCGGAATGGTTTTATTTAGTACGTAGGTGTTAATGTAGTAAGGTGTTAGTGTAGTAAGATCTGCGCGCGTGTGTGTTTGTGTTATGTGTTCGGCATAATTGTGCTTATTGCTTAATTCTGAATGATGATGATGATCAGGTGATGGGAGCAACAGCAGCTGGAGAAGAGTATCCAGAGCGTGCGGACCAGCCTGTTTGCCAGGTTAATCCATTTGATACTTTTGAGACTTACGCAAGTTGTTAATGAAAATGCTTGATTGATACCTGAACAATGTGCAGGTCAGCTTTTGGTTATGGTTGATGTTTCTGGAATTTTAGTGATTGTAGCTATGCTGTTTCTGGCTTGATTTTGCAGTACTATATGAGGACAAGAACATGTAAATTTGGTGCTTCCTGCAAGTACCACCACCCGAAGCTGGGAGTTGGTTCTGCTAGTCCCATTGCACTAAATTATTATGGATACCCATTACGTCCGGTACTTGTGTATTTTTTCTTGTCATTGACATTCTGTTTCTTGTAATTTCTTTCTCACTTTTGCTACATGTTTTTGAATCTGAAACATTGGATGTTTAATTGTTCACAGGGTGAAAAGGAGTGTACATACTATATAAAAACAGGACACTGTAAGTTTGGTGCGACATGTAAATTTCATCATCCACAACCAACTAATGTTCAAGTTCCACTACAATCATTGGCTCCACAAGTTGCAAATGCACCCGCTCCTTTACCAGGACCTCCATTGTACCCAGCGATGCAGTCTCCATCTGGTCCCTCATCTCAGCAGTATGGTGTAGTAGTTGCAAGGTCACCTTTGATGCATGGCTATGTGCAGGGACCTTATGGTCCTATGCTGCTTTCTCCTGGTGTAGTTCCCTATCCAAGTTGGAGTCCTTACCCGGTAATTCAGTGAAACCTTCCTTTATTTTTCAGAAGGTTTGTGGCATTCTCCCTAGATATTTTCATTTGAACTGTGATTCTTGTGCAGACATCTGTAAGTCCGGGAGCTTCTCCTAATACTCAGCCTGTGGTAGGTTCGAATTCTTTCTATGGGGTAACACAACTATCTCCTTCAGCACCTGCCTACACAGGAACTTATCAGCCAGCACCTACTTCAGTTGGTCCTGCAAGCAGTAGCCAAAAGGAACACTCATTTCCAGAGAGACCTGGCCAACCAGAATGCCTGTATTACATGAAAACTGGTGATTGTAGATTTGGATCCTCTTGTAAATATCACCATCCACCAGAATGCATTACTCCAAAAACAAATGTTATCCTTAGTCATATGGGTCTTCCTTTACGCCCAGTAAGCATATTCTGAATCCTTTGTGTTGTGATGCTTTCAGTGTTTTAATTTCACTCAGATATCATGTGAGTCAAAAAATGATCAAATAATCTGTGATGGCTTATTAAGTATCATCTAATGCATGAAGTTTATTGCTGTTTTCTTATTGGCATTGTTTAAGCATTATCTCTCCAAAGGTTTTGATGGGTAGTAAGCTGTTGCATGTTTGTTGAAGCTAAATCTTCTTAACAATTTGAAAAACATTTGGGAGGAAGTGACCTGGTACCTGCTTTTAATATGTGGATGCTCTCATGTAAATGTTCTCTTATGCCAAATCTTTTTAATTATTATGTGTAAAAATTCTTTATTGCGTTCCATTGTTGCTGTGCAATGCTCAGATTTCTGACATTACAACACTGAATGCTCTTTCACTATTTTCTGCACATTCCATCAATCTTGCCTTTTTCAAGCAATTTATTTGGTTGCAGCATTTCAATTTTACAGAATGGAGAGTATACACATTATCAATTTGAACTAATAAATATTACTCTTTTAATACAATAGACAAAATATGTGAGCGGTTCTTACAGTATTCAATACCTGGGAGGGTTTTCATTCTTTCCATTTTCTTGCTTCCTAGGTTCCTTGATTTGATTGTTCTCTTTTGATATTTGGTGGTTGCTTTTCTTGGGAGGGAAAGGTAGTGATTGCAGTCTAACACAACTACATGCCATGTTTCCTTCATTCAATTTTTTAATCCCTAAAGTTCATGCATATTCCATAATTGAATTTCAAACAATAGTTTAAGTTGGTCTCTTGTGATGTTACTGACAGTTTCCCAGTAATTAAACTTTGTGGAACAATATCTGGTTGAGCTAATATATCTCTTCTTCCAACCTTATAGAAGGCTATAACTTGTGGGCTCTAAATTCTATTTTGGACATAGGCATGCTTGCCTGAACTTATATTATAATTAGAGTTCTTGAAACTGGTACTATTTTAATAATTTCATCTCTGGAATACGTTGAAATAATAAGAGGAAGATAGAAGAGAAAATTAACTCTCATATATTTTTGTCATTTACAACAGTCCTATATTTACAAGAATTCTGGAAAAGGAAAATAGAATATACAGGAATAATCTCTATAAATTAGGTCCTTTTCAAGGAAATCCCACTAAACTAGGAATACACCAAAACTTAACCCGCAAGATTAGGAAATATAAAATTGTCAACAGTCTCCCTCAAGTTGGTGTATAGATATCTTGCATGCCCATCTTGCAAACCGAGACATGAAATTGTCTTACTGCCAAGTCCCTTAGTGAAAATATCAGCCAATTGATTTTCTGAAGATACATGAGAAATGTTCAGAGTTCCACAGCTTATCTTTTCCTTGATGAAATGTCAATCAATTTCAAATATGTTTTGTCCTGTCACTTTGAATTTGATTGGGAGCAATGCTAATGACAGCCTTGTTATCACAGTACAAGGAAAAAAAATTTCCATCCAACAACGATAGTTCATACATTAATTTCTGAAGCCATAACACCTCACATACACATTAGTCCGTTACGCTATATTCAACTTCTGCACTTGATCTTGCTACAACAGCTTGTTTTTACTCCTTCAAGTAACTAAATTACCACCTATGAATGTGCAATAGCTAGAAGTAGACCTTCTATCATCAGGACATCCTACCTAATCCGCATTTGTGAATTCTTAAATTTTTAGGTGGCCATGTTTAGAGAAGAGTAACCCTTTTTCTAGTGCAGATTTTAAGTACCTTAAAATACAAAGTACAACATCTACACTCTAGAGGATCATACATTTACAGCATATGCTATATCAGGTTTGGTGTGGGAGAGATAAATCAACTAGTCGTTAATATCTACCAATGTCAACAAATTTACCAGCTCCTTGTAATTTATGATTAGCTTCAATAGGAGAATCTACTGGTTTGCAACCTAGCATGATAGTTTCTTCGAGAAGATCTGAAACATATTTCCTCTAGGAGTTAAATTTTCCTTTATCAGATCAGGCAACTTCAATTTCAAGGAAATAGTGCAGCTTGCCCAAGTCTTTAATCTCAAATTCTTGAGCTAGATATCTTTTCAACTGAATCATTTCGTCCATATTACTCCCGTTATTATTATATCATCAACATAGACAATAAGTATTGTGATCTTACCAGTGCAGTCTTTGACAAATAAGGTATGATCAGCATTGCTTTGATGATACCCAAAACGACTCACGGCTTTCCTGACCCTATCAAACCATGCCCTAAGAGACTGATTTAAGTCATATAGTGCCTTTTTCAATTGACAAGCCTTTCCTTCAGTTTTATTTGCGTTAAATCCAGGGGCAAATTTCCATATAGACTTCTTTTAACTCCCCTTGCAAAAATGCACTTTTGACATCAAGCTGTTGTAAATCCCAGCCAAGATTAGCTGCACAAGACACAAGAATTCTAATTGTGTTCATCTTTGTCTGTGGAGTCACTGTTTATTCATATTCAACACCGTAGGTTTAGGTGAACCCCTTTGCAACCAATTGCGCCTTAAATCTATCAACAGTTCCATCGGACATCCATTTGCAACATACTGGTCTCTTTCCTGATGGAAGAGTAACAAGTTCCCACATTTTGTTTTTGTCAAAGCTTACATTTAATCAACCATGGCATCATTCCATTTAGGTTCACTAAGACCTTTCTGCCAATCCTATGTTATAGAAACAGATGACAACAACAATACAAAGGCTCTATAGGAAGGAGAAGTGAATATATGAAACAAAGTTAAATATAGGAAGTGTGAACACGTTTTCTAACATCAATATGGACATCAAGATCATCAGTAACAGAATTAGAGTTGGAAGGCTTAAGAGATGAAGGAGACTCACTGGATGATTCCACATGAGCTGAATTCAGAGTAGACGTTTGACTTGGTAGAACATGCTCAATAGCTTTATCTACATGTTTTCTTCAACTATATGGTTTCAAATCTGACTAATCAAGCATTCCATCTTTAGGTGTTTCACTCCCACTACTAATGATTGGATTAAAAATTTGCATAGGCACACTATGATTTGGTGACTCCTCTTCTTCTTTTTCTTCCCCTGAAGAGGGGATTGGGATGGAGAAGAATCGGGCTCTAATTCCCTAAAGGTGACATATATACTCTCAAAAAAAATTTGAGTTGGTGGATGATAACATTGTAACCTTTTCGAGTTGCACAGTACCCAACCTTTCCGAGTTGCACAGTACCCAACAAACACACATTTAAGAGCACGCGGATCTAATTTTCTTGCATTTTTTGTGTGGACAAAACATACATATCCAAAACTTTAGGAGGTACAGTGTAAGAATTTGTACCTTGCAACATTTCCAAAGGACTTTTAAAGCCTTCTGGCATTCTATTAATAAGATATGCAGCGGAAAGTACTGCATTACCCTGGTATACTTTTGGGACATTCATAGTGAACATGAGGACTATGCCACTTCTAATAAGTGTCTATTCTTTCTTTCATAAACTCCATTTTGGGCACTTGTATTAACACAACTAGTCAAGTGCAGTATTCCATATGAATCAAGATAGTCACGACCAGTACCTTCCATGTACTCTGTTCCACTATCAGTCCTCAAAATCTCAACCTTAGCATCAAATTATGTGCAAATCATTTTATGGAAAGATATAAAACAAGAAAATAGCTCATTCTTAGCTCACAACAAGGTGACCGGCTATCTACAAATAGACAAGGAAACTGTATGAATAGGACCCCATACATCAGAGTGAATATTCATAAAAGGAACAGGATTATTATTAATTAAAGGATAAGAATGTCTTGTGTGATTGGCAAATTCACACGCATTAAAAAACAGTAAATCTAAATTGTACTATTTAAACAACTTAGGATATAATTTTTCTAAAACATTCAAAGAATGGGTGTCCTAATCTCCTATGTATCTTAATTGACTGTTGGTTAGCAAACGTTGAATCTCCTATCATGGCTGGAGTCTTAGAAGATAGCAATGAGTGACTACTCCTATCTAGCACATACAAACCATCTTGCAGTCTACCATAGCCAATCGCTTCCCTATGCTCATTTCCTGAAATGCATGATAAGTAGGATACAATTCTGCTTTACAATTCAGTTCATTGGTAAGGGAACTAACAGATAACAGATTATTAGGAAAATTAGAGACATGAAGAACTGATGATAGTTTAATGGAAGGAGTACAATTACCAGAACCTGTGTCCAGATATTGGAGATAAAGAACCTTTTGCATTACAGATTTTATCTTTGCCTGAACATGGAGTGTAATTTGAAAAATTATTGGAAGAGCCTGTCATTTGGTCTGATGTTCTAGAATCTATAGCCCATGGATTATTATGAGTTTCAGAATTAGCAAGAAAAGCAATACCTGATTTGGAAAATTAGAAGAAGCAACAGTTGAATGTGAGTCAAGCCGAGACAAAATATGTCATAGAATTTGCACTTCTTCCTTGGAAAGACCACCAACAATTGTTGTTTCTTCAGATACAGATGCATCTATAGTCTCTGACGTGTTTGCTTGTGGCCTAGTGGAACCTATTTGTTTACTTCCACATCCTCTTGTCGGTCGACCGTGAAGTTTCCAGAAACTCTGTTTAGATGCCTCGGTTTACCCAATCATATTTCAAGTGATCTTTATTTGATAGACCTGGTCACTTCCTTTCTCTGATTCACGAGTTTTGTTGGCAAGTAGCCTGCTTTTTCTATGGGATTTGTGTGTATCATGACATTCCTTCGGCTTTCTTCTTGTTGAATGTAAGAGTAAGCCTGTCTTACGGAAGGAAAAGGAACCTTACCCTGAACTTGTACCCGTTTCTGGTCATATTCCATATTCAGACCAGCATCATAGACCGGTTCCTTTTCTATCAACATCTGAAATTTAACTACATCCTGTGGACATGCAGGCTGGAAATCTTGATAATAGTCTAATTCTTGCCATAGACCACTTGATTCAGCAAAATATCGTGCTATGGTCATATCTACTTGTTTAGTCTCATGTCTTAATTTCGTATCTCATAGATCTAAGCATCATTAACCTCTTGAGAATAGGTCTGAGAAGCTGCACTTCAAATCTTTTGTGCAGTGTTGAATAGCAAATAGCCTTAAGCAATCTGCGGTTGCATCTAGTTGAGTAACCATGACATGACAAGGGAGTTTTCTGATTTCCATTGAGTGAGTGTTGGGTCACCAGTAGCTGGCTTTGGCTTATCTCCTATAACATATCCATGCAAACCCTGAGCTTGAATGAACAATAAACAAGACCTGGTCCAAGCAAGGTAATTGGTTCCATCTATCTTTAATGGACTGATTTGCACAGAAGGATTTTCAGCTATAGATCCAAATTTGACTCCAGAATTTTTTTCTTCTGCCAACTTTTTCCAAGATGAACACCGTCTTTGTCAGTTGAGAGAAAAGGCAGCAAATTTATGCCCTACAAGAGGGAAAGGCTGCAGTCGGCTTTCAATATGAGAGTTAAACTGACAGCGGTTTAGAGCATTAGCTCTGATACCACGTTGAAATAATAGGAGGAAGATAGGAGAGAAAAAAAAGGCTCTCTCATATATTTTTGTGATTTACAGCAGTCTTATGTAAAGGAATTCTAGGAAAGGAAAATAGAATTTACAGGAATGATCTCTCTAAAGTAGGTCCTATACAAGGAATTCTAGGAAAGGAAAATAGAATTTACAGGAATGATCTCTCTAAATTAGGTCCTATACAAGGAAATCCCACTAAACTAGGAATACACTAAAACTTAATCCGCAAGATTAGGAATATACAGCTGTCAACAGTACATGTTTTTCTTCATGTGTAATGTTTTAGTATGTAATCTGTGTGCTCTTTATAGACCATGTTCTTTTTTTTCTCCTTACAGAAGACAGTTTTGCTTGATTAAGGTTTTGATGAATGATACAGTTTATAAAGCTATTCAACTTCTAATGTGCTATTAGTTGTCTCTTCTCCTTTTTCGGTGAATGCTTACTTTGTTGCCTGTTTGGCTGTTACCTTCTAACATTTATCTATGCTTGATATGCTTTTCTTGCAGCTGCATTCCAGTTCTTTTAATGGTTTTTATGGTTGATGCATGAAACCTCTTGCATTTTATTCAAGAAAGGCTTTTATTGTTTAGAAAATATCATTCAAACAGTTGATGGGAGATTTTGTAGTTTGTTAACGATTTGTGCATTCAACAATATTATCATATCGCTTGTAGTTTTCGATTTATTGTTCACTTGGTAATTCATGACACTAGATTAATAAGTGTTCCCTTGTGTGAAATCCGTTTTCACCACAAAAGTAGAGTACAAGTTCTAATCTCAGCTGTCCTATTTAAGAATTGAAATAACATTTTCGTTTCTTCGTTATGGAAGTCAGTTAAGGAACTCTTTCATATTCCAATTTTATCCACTTTTAAGGGTTTCTTCTATGATTTTCTTTAGTTGTTAAAGACATATTGATTGATTATTAAAATTTGAGATTTCATGTAGATTGCCTTTGCAGTATGTGGATCAAACATGAAAATGTGTATAAAATCATCTAAATTTATTGTTATTTCATTGAGAAATGATGCCCTGTGTTTATGTTTTCTTATATTTTACTTCTGGCAAGTGTCATATGTGTTTGTCGTCTTTATTAGCTGAAGAAGTAGCTATATTTTTCTTTTCCATCTTTTGCTTCAACTTTTCACTGATTTATCATAGGAATCTAATGTTTTCCAATTAATGAGTTGGGAATTTTCATCTTTGAGATAGGGCCACAATGGAAGTCTGTCCTTATGATATGATTAAAGGCCTTTATTTGCAAATTAGCCGTCTTAGGTGTCAAAAATGTTTGTTCATATCACCTCAAGGAATTAGAAATAGGGATGCACTTCAACAATTTGACAGTTGGTAATATATTATCTTTGTCCTATGGCTGAATCATATTTCTTTGGATCCTGTGCCCAAACGCTTTTCTGATCTCTCTCAAGTGAATGTGTAGTAACTTGTGAACTTCTGAATTAAGGTAAGCTCTGCAACATGAGGTAGCAGATGAAACGGTTTTGACTCTCTCTCTCTCTCTCGCTCTCTCTCTTCCCATAAAGCATATTCTTGTGGAGGTGTGAAAAATGCTTATTAAGAATTGTCAGTGTTTGGCATGCTCTTCTGTCTCTCTCTCTCTCTCTCTTCCTTTTAAGTTAATGTCTGTTTTGATTTCTTCATCTTAATCAGGGCGCACCACCCTGCACGCATTATACACAACGTGGCCACTGCAAGTTTGGGCCTACATGCAAATTTGATCACCCAGTGGGAGGAACTCTCAGTTACAGTCCATCTGCATCTTCTCTTGCTGACATGCCGGTCGCACCCTATCCTGTGGGCTCATCCATTGGTACCCTAGCCCCATCATCCTCATCTTCAGAGTTGCGACCTGAACTCCCCTCAGGAGGATACAGCAAGGACTCCAGTTCAACTAGAATGTCTTCATCAATTAGAACTTCAAGTGTTTCAGTTGGTTCGGTTTTCTCACAGAGTGGAACTGTTTCCCAGACAAGTGTGCAAAAGTCTGGCCATAGTACTGGCCCGTCTACTGGTGGCAGCAGCAGTAGCACAGAGGCTCGCTCATCAAGTTGAGGAATCAGATCAAACAACTGCCTTCCATTTCTCTTTGAATCAAATTCATGACATCATACTTTTTTTGTTCTAGCCCACAAATAGAAGACTTTGTTTCCCAGCTATGATGATTCCACAACTCAGGTCTAGCACACCGTAGTTCTGATAGTTTCCGTGTTCATATAATGAATAAGCTCTGGTCAACCTTCAAAAGGTCTGGCAAACCCCATATAGCCTTCGGCCTTCCTTTTGAATAATCATGAGAGGATCTGCAGTTCCCTTAGGCAAAATTTGCTTCCACGTCTCCAATTCTTTTGGAGCTTGTTGTGTTTATTTATGCTCCCCTCTTTTCCAAAAACCAAAAAGGAAAAAAGTCATACACTGTTCCTCTTCTCCGTGGGCTGCATCTTCATATCTTATCATTTTTTCCTGATTTTCTTAAATCTGGGAACAAGCTTCCAATTTATCTAGTAGGAAATTTGAAGCTTTTCTTGTTCCCCCCACATTTTGTCTGGGGTTTATTTGTGAAAAAGAGAGTAATTACAGAGACTCATAAGGAGGCATCTGAATGCTTACCTTTACATGTGATTAGGTACATATTTATGTTGTGACAATTGAAATGCTGGACATTGTTGTTGATGAATTTATTATGAAATACAAATATATGAAGAATCAGCATTTGACTGTAATAATCATTCTTCCTTTTTTACTTCATCAATTTTCTATGCTTTCAGGTACTTCTCTTAAAGTAGCAAGTGGATCAAAAACCTGATCTTAAATTTCATGTTACTCTCTAGTTGACGAGGGACTTGAAGGATTTGAGGTAGGAAAGTTGTTTATGATAAGCTTGTATGCTAGAGTTTTATTGCCTGAACTTGTGCTTTTTTCAGTTGCATACCTAGAGTTTATGGATAGTGTAACCAAAGGAGTCTTATGTGCATTCATCTAGGCAACACCACTGACACCAACTTGTGCTCAAAAGGAAAAGTGTTTTTTTTTTAAAACGTGCAGCTTTCATGTGTTTTTAGTAACAAACATCACATTTCGAATGGCGAAACGGGAAGCCTTGAAAACCTATGTGAAAGGCTTTTGTGGTGTTAGTACAACACTTTTCATGTACTTTGACTCAAACACAGGGCCTCTTTAAGTAGGGTAGTATATATGTGTGCACAGTTTCCACTATAATTACAATGATAGAAAGCATCTGCAAGAGAAAGAGAAGATGCATGTACATGATAACAAGAGTGGAAGAGTTTTTTGTGATAAATATGATGAGAGCATGAAATGTAAGAAGTAGCTTGAGTTACAATCCCATAACTAGTAGAAATAGTAAACTGGTTCGGGTCCAGTTTAGCATTCAGACAAGTGGTCCGGTACTGAAGAACAATTATCGCCTCTAAACAGGAAAAGATTCTCTTTAAAAATTAATTTTGTCTCATCTGTTAGAGCTTGAAAAACTCATGTTAAAGTAGATTTTTCTTTTTGATGAATCACAATTAGTTCAGCTAAAATATCAAAAGGACATATTTGCCCAACACCGGCTGTCCCACGACCACGATGAGGGCAGACAGCCGGTGTCAGGAAGGCAAGCTTTCAGGAGCATAAGGCTAAGTTGTTGAGATGTTTGCAGCATCTGATGTAAATAACTATTACTAAGTGATTTATGTTCATTAATGGAACTTGAAGCATTGCTGTTTTTTGCATTGACTATATTCATTTGCTGTCAGAAAAAGAAACTATAATCATTTGCTGAACAAAGAAATGTTAATTGCAATGACTACATTCGTGTTGAAGGACACGAGAGGCAAACCGTAATTTATATAATACGAAAAGTTGCAGCTTTTATTTTTAACTAAGCCTGTAATTTCTATAGTAAGAAGTATAGTTTTTTTTTTTCTTGGGAGGTGTGGATGACAGTTTTGGCTTAGCCTAACCCATCCTGTGATCAACGGGTTAAGCTCGGTTTCTAGGCCTGGTCAAACTCGGCCTGGCCGAGGTCCGACTGGTAACGGCAAAGTGACATTATTTCGTCTAAAATAATGTTTGATTTTTTCTTAAAATAATAATTCTAGCTAGGTCGGATTGTCACTTTCGGCTGGACGTAGACTATATAAATTCTTAAATTTTTGTAGATTTATACATCTGAGAGACACCATATGAATTCTCTTAACAAAAATTCTAGTTGAGTTCCTAAATTGAATAATGACACGGTAGATTTTGGAATTTACCACAGAAATTCGAGATTCAGCGGTAAAAATAATTTAAAAGCACGATTTGTTAAAAACAATAGCCTTTTTGACTAAAAACTTGGAATTTAAACAGAATTAGAGACCCAAAAGAAGAAAATGACCCATTTTGGGTCAAAAGGCCAGGTAATTTTTTTAAAAGATCCAGCCTGAGCCCAAGTCCTACCTAGCTTGAGGTTTGAACCTTATAAGTAAAATAAAGCAATTCTGCATTTTTAACTTATAAAAAAAAATTGGGCTAAACCTAGTCCAGCTCAAGCCAAGTCGGGTTCAAGGTAGGGCCGGCTGTCTCAGGCCTGGGCATTGCCATCCACACTGCATGAAAGTTCAAATTATGCAGATCCAAGTACTTAATGCTAAATAGATATTTTGGCATAACTCAAAAGTAATGTGATTTTCTCCATTTCACTAAGAAAAATGAATAGATAGATGAGAAGAAAATATATACGCGTCAAAATCATTTTTTGCATTGATTCTAATTCAAGTAAACAGTGCACACGTGTTATGTCTAATCTTATCTGTAGACTGTAAACTAATTTGATCTATCAAGAACACATTAAATTTTAACTTAACAATTGAAACTTCAAATTTAAGTTAAAATATGATCTAAAACGATCAAAATTATATTCAAAATTTTGATTAATTAAAGTTATGACATTCTTATTTATCAATTTTACCTGTACGCGTATGACTCATATATACCATTTTCCTATACGAGTACGACTCTTTTACCATTGACTCACCGCCATTAATCGATAATCAAATGACCTATTTGGCTACAAACACTTGCTAAAATATATCCTGCTAAAGTTTGGGAGGGATGGCCGAAGGCCGTCAATTTGATCAATGAGTTGAAGAATTTATTGACCGAAACAACATCATTTAGTAAGTTATGCCATCCCTAATCGCACAACAGTTGGAATTATGTTTTCCTGTTAAAAGTGTGGAAGTGGGCAAAAACATAGCAGCAGCAACAGTATTGCACACAATCAAAGGCAAGCTATTACATGATAGCAGCATCTAAATCTAACATCAGAAACGATAATTTGAGTGAGCATTAGTTACATTTTTTTCTTCTCTTGCAGGCAACCAGCAAATACAATTAACAAACAAGTACTAATTAAGTCATGCCATAGCATAGAGATGAGAAGACATTGATACAAGATTGTCCCCCCTTTTGGACCTCGACACAGTTCGACTTGAAAATTTCGCCAGAAGGGTGTGCACAATATATAAAAATTTTCCATACCTGGCTCTGAAGACAAAATGTACATGTAATTCTGAGCTTCTGTCTCCAAGTAACCGGCAAAAGCTGCACGGCCTGTAGCATTTTATACACACCCTTGTGCTGCTACATCCGTGGTGCTATGCAGTCATCCATTGGTGGAATTTGCAGTAGACATGGACAGAACAACTATTGGTCAACTAGGCCAAATCATGCCAAGTATCTGAACAAATTGGGGTTATCCTTATCTCTTTCAAGATAGTCTCTAGTAATTAGATCTTCAATCCGCTTCTTAATTGCCTTGAAATCAGGCTGAAAAAATGAACAAGTCGATAAAAATGGTTGTACTAGAATTGGTAAAGAAACAGAATTCATCTTGGAATAATTTAAGATAATTTTAAACCTTGAACATGCGGCCCAACTGCTCAACGCACTCCATCACTAACTGTTGGTGACCCAAAACTTTCCGACTTTTCATTATACGGACAATGGAGGCATCAATGGCATAACGTCTATCTTTATCAACATCTTCAATTACTTTCTTCTTTTCATCCACCGGAGGTAGTGGAATCTACAAGTTGAATTTAATTACCCAAGTGTGAAACACCTCAACACAATCACGTAATCACACAAGTTGTTCTTCAAGGTCCAAGCTTACCTTTATCCTCCTCATCTTGTCTGTAAACTTTGAGTTGAACTCAAAGTAATCTGTAGGAGAGATTGTTTTTGTGTTTGGCTCTTTGTTTAGAATCTTGTACTTAGCACATGATAAAGAGTGAAGGAGTCTGACAACATCATCATCAGTCAAATTTAGCTGAGTCATTATCTCTGAATAACTCAACCTATCTGAAGAGTTGAAAAGCAACAGTGCTGAAGCCTATGACAACACAGGAAAAGCAACTTTATATATCAGAGACGCTGATCTGCCTACACCACCACAATCTGATGAAAATAAGCAAAAAGAAGTGTATTTAAACTATGGAGATATACCTGATATGTTGTCACGATTAACTCCATAGTCTTTGGTTCAAACTTCCCAATTAGATTACAAGTACCCAATGAGTATATCCAGGTAAGTTTTCTGTGCTTTGTCTTTGTTTGATAAAATTCCCTGAAAACCTCAACACATTTGACCTAAATTCATTCAAACCCGAGAGAAACGAGTGAGTAGCAAATATGTAACAAATCCAGCAAGAGATTTCTAATCTTTTGTGCCAAGAAATCACATCAAATTAGCATACCATCTCTAAGGGAAGGTTCAAATCAAAAGATTTGTAACTTGGCCAAAAGCCAGTTGTTAACACGGTAACTGTCAAGTCAATCCCTGGATTCGCATTTGGATAGTTGCTTAAATACTCCTCAAAACTACTTTGATTCTCCCTTGCTAATGTCAAATCCGTAACCTAGGAGGAAAACCATTATTGTGAGAGAAAATTGCACCCAATTTATAGAAACGTTAGGAATGTAACTGAAATAAGGTTCCTCCTCAACAGCTCACCATGCCCTCCATTTTGGAGGTGAACTGGGCACCACATTGCTGCTTCAGCTTTGTCAAAATACTTCGCTCATGATCATCATTAGCACTCTTATCAAAAAGAAGACGTCGAGCAAGCTTTTTCCTGAGAATAATTGTTAAACCAAACTCATCACTTGTAGTCAAAAAAAATTCTATGTCAAGAACTTAATTAAAGCACGATTCATGGAGAAGTTTATTCATTTACCGGTAAAATTCTGCAAACAAATCTTTATCGCTGATATAAGCAAGCAGCTTTACCACCTGCATAACACAAGCAAATTCAGTAACAAAGATCTGAATGTAATGCGACCATGAAATGGAGGAATTATGAATTTAACCTTTTCCAGTGTTTCCTCAATCGCTTCATCACTCAGTTTCTCACTACCACCTTTCTTAAGAATATTATCACAAAAAGTGGCTAGTAACTCCGCACTTGAACTTCCTGCCACACCCTTGTTGCAGAAGACCTCAAAAGCTTCCTTGAGTGCCTACAGTGGATCAGAGACAGTTCAAACACAATGGACCACTAAGACTGAGATCCAACAACTAATTAAACTATCTGCCTAACAAACCTTGTGAAAAAGAGTGTGGTTTTGGAAACAATCACTGACATATGCCAAGTATTTGTCATGCAGCTCAATAACCTTCCTAACAAAAACCTGAACACCACCAAAAGCAGTTTCAACTCATTTAAGCTGTCCAGCAATCTGTGGTTGAAGAAAATCAAAAACCATTTACCTGTTCCTGCAAGCCAACTACATCCTTCTTATCTGCCTGTAAAAGAAAACAAGATGAAACAGATAGAAACATTGGCATCAGAATCAACTTCAAACAAAAGTCTTCAAATGATAGCGTTATCTTTATAATAGAGAGAATTATGCAGTACCATAGCAAACACAAATTGCAAAATGAGTTTAAGATCAAAACAACAGAAAAAGTTTATCAACGGAGCACAATTGTAGAAGTTTGTCTTAGGACATGCAGATATCTAGAGTTCCATTCAGACGGGACAATCAATAAATGCAATCTTTAAGCGATACATCGTCTTTATCAATGGAACATCAGTCTATTTAAGCATTAATTTTAAGGTTTCTATAACCACCACATCAGCTTCTTAGATTGAACATCAGTCTATTAAGCATCAATTTTAAGGTTTCTAAAACCACCAGTTCAGGTTCTTAGATTGAATTAGTTATGATTAATAAGGTACTGCCAATGGAGCTCTTTCTGGCCATCCCACAATCCAAGTGCACAAAGAAAAAGTCTACGGAAACATTTGGTTTTTTGAAAAGAAAGTCCACAGAAACATTGTATATGTTGAATATAATTAATCATGATGGTTTCACATTGGGACAGTTTGTCGCATAATTCATGTCATTCATTCAAAGATAAGGAACATTGTCACATGCTGCTTAAATCCCTTGACAAATCCTTACAAAATTCCATTCAAGAGGATAATTTTCTTTTTATTTTCTCCTAAATAGAAGGATGATGATTGCTACACGGGAAATTTGATTCCATTTCGATGGAAAGAAATAGTCCAACATATCAATCGTATGGAAACCTAGTAGCAGCTCATGTAACCATTGCAGAAAAGGAAACAAATTATTGAATAAGGACAGGAATAGCACAAACCTTCTTATTGCTGGCTGCATCTTCTGCATGTTTAACCAGGACTGTGCCTTCAGCAGTTACATGCTGCACAACAGGATGGAGAAATCAAAATAAAGGAGAAGGCAAAGGATAATACAAACAAATGCTGCATTTGTTCATGACTAAAGAGACAGATAAATAAAAGAGAGTTCAAGTATGCCAACCTGTTTAAAGATACTGGAAACAGGATCCAAGCCCTTTGGTATTTTGGAGAATAGCCTGAACATCCTTGATAGATCTTCCACCTAAACAAGTGTTAGAAAGAACAGAACAGTAATCGTCATTTTCCATCTCTTACATTTGAATCACAAAAATACAGAGGTTCAAATATAAACACTATGCACCTTGTCGTCTCTAAGCAATGCATGGCATCCAGAGTGCTCTTTCTCAAGCAGTTGATTTGCATAGACAGACAACACCTCTTGTTGAACTTTCTACAAAGAGTAGAAACAACCAATATGAAAACCAAACACATCAGAAGAATAAAATCGTGGGACACAATCATAACTGTGCAGCTTAGTAGATGTAAAGCTGCTTAAGCAGCATCAACTTTTAACAATGTCCCACGTCAAATAAAATTTTTGGATTTCATTTAACAATTCACTCACCCCCGAAACTGTGAACTCAGAACAAAAGCAACTACAAACCTCTAGCAACTTTGGCTCGCTACTGGAATGCAAATAGTGAGAAACCCTATCTTTCTCCCGTTTTAAACACTCCTCGGCCTGGAACGACCAAGACAAATAATTAGACAACTTTTCAGGTGGAATGAGCTCCAATGAAGTACAAAAAATCATATGCTCACTTTCAACATATAATCTGGACAAGAATCTTCCAGAATCCAGTTTGATGCCTTCCTTGAATAATAGGCAGCAGTATCTTTAAGCATGGCTACCTCAAAATCACTTTCATAGTAATCCATCTTCCCCATACCAATCTCAACAAATATATCTAAAACATTCTTTAATAAAGCACGATCAATCTGTTCACCTTCCCGCTCTTGATCGATCTGTTTTAAGGTGAGGTTACTCAGCACCATCCAATAAATTCACTATAACCTTCTTCAGGCCAAGAACTTAGCAAGTAAATAATACAGTGAACACAAAATACATTAACTTACAAGAGATATTACAGCATCCCTCACTTTTCCATTCAGCTCTAGATAAACCTGGAAAACAATTGGAGAAAAAATCAGAAAGCAAACAGGAGTTTTAGTCTGCTATCATCTTAAGTAGCAATGGAAAGAAGAATCTCCTGTGAAAAAGTTCAGCATTGACACACCAGATCACGAAAGCAAGTTAGTCCAACTTCATTGAGAGGTGGAAGTGATCTCCGAGCAATAAAGTATCGGTCAAGGTAATGAAAGAATCGAGAAAGCCACCTAACCATAACTTTATGGTTTGCCCACCTTTTGACAAGCTCTCTCAACATGAACTCATCATGCTTTTCCCTCAATGATGGCAATACCTGAACAAGGAATTACAAGCGGTACTCATTGTCACAGATGTAAAACAATTGGCGATGTCCCCATGAATGTAGCCTTAAATAAAAACACCACTTTAACAAAAAAACCGTAAATAAAGACTCGATATATGATAATTTCATATTTTTTACAAAATCTGCTGGTTAAGACTAATAAAGTTGTAACAAGAAACAGCATGCATGCCAATTTATTGACATACTAAGTTGAAAATGGATATTCAATCCTCCGTGATGAGGAAGTTAACTGAAGGAATTAGAGGAAAGAGAAATAACGAATGGATGAGAAAAAAATGTACTAAGATTCTTTCACCAAATCATTGTGATGCATATTTAGATGGAGAAAAGGCAGTTAGGCACAAATCTTCAGCTCAAGGGTACCCAAAGAGAAAACTTAAAGTTACTCGTTATACTGAATGCAACAAAATCCAATCAATTAACTGGATTACAAGATTTCCATGATCTCATAAATTCCCAGAAAATCTTAACAAGAAACAAAGCAATAATAAAATTATGGAAGTAGTCAACTTAATACATGAATCACCTTGCAGGTTAATTCTGCACAAAGAAATTATGTTGACGAAGAGACAATATTTACGTGTATGGATCATTACATAAGTTGAAAAAGCTGAATCAGTGTGTTCCTCACCGTTGACATAATATATTCTTCAAAAGACTCTCTGTATTTGTCATACAGCTGTTGTGAGTAATCATGAGGGGGCTTCTGTGTACACATATTATAGATGGTCCTGTGAACAAAAATGACGAAGTAAATTTAAAACCCACATCACAATTAATAAGGT
This sequence comes from Erythroxylum mucronatum, assembly GCA_027563825.1. Taxonomy (NCBI): domain Eukaryota; kingdom Viridiplantae; phylum Streptophyta; class Magnoliopsida; order Malpighiales; family Erythroxylaceae; genus Erythroxylum; species Erythroxylum mucronatum. The sequence continues at coordinate 42,801,708 of JAOSBP010000206.1, forward strand.
AAAAATAAGGACTTGCAGACAGAAATAAAACGATTTGGTAAAGAATGAATACTTGTAGAGCATCATGTAGTCCTCGGAGCTGAACTGTGATTCAGGTAGCCCTTCTAGGATGTTTTTCAGCTTTATAATCCCCTTTTGCATAAATTCCCATCCTTGTTCGAAGTCAATTGTTTTCCGCTCGTTCATAGTCATGTTGGCAACAACAATCAGCCACTATCTGCAAAATATCAACAGCAAAACAGTATAAATAAATCCAACTTCCAATCCTGCAAGAAGAAATACTAAGATTACCGAAAATGACAGACAATTGCACTTAAATCAAAATCAACTTCTAAGTTCCAAATTTTCGACCATGGAAAACCAAAGCCAACACAATTCCCATTTTCTAGGTCATAAAACGCCAGAAATTACACTAAAACATAACCAAAACCCTATTTTAACAACAATCACCGAATATCCCTTCCCATTTCCAAACCTAGAACAAATGCGCAAGTCATAAGAGCCCTAATACACCATCAGGTAGCAAACAAAGCCACAAAAACAACTGAAATCTCTAAATCTTTGATCCTTAAATTAGCAGAGAACCCGCTCCAAGACTATAAGCTTCCAGCTTCACTCCACGTCTCTCGATTTTCGACAAAAAAATAGGTCAACAAACCTAATCGAAGCTCGCAAACAACATATGACAAACCATAAATACATTGAATCCATCAAAGAACCATCAATTCGCACTAAAAAGATGATCGACCAAGAAAGATTGAGAGATGTGAATCAGAATCAGAAAGTACATATCGACACAGACAAGAAAAAGGCACAAACCCTGGGAGAGAAACCCAGCTAAGAGGTGAAGCAGAGAGGAATCCCTGACCTGAGAAGGAGGAACTAAGAAGGAAGCAGGAGTACGGTGGAGGGCGACCGGAGTTAAAGAGATTGTTGTGGAGGAGAAAATGATGACTGTGCTGCGGGTCTCAGATCCTCTATTATTCATTCACTTTTTTTGTTTTTCTTTTGCTTTCCTAATTCCTATTTTTCTCCTTTGTTTCTTGGAAAGAGGTATTGACACTAATGACATTGACCCAAAATTGATGTTCTTTATAATCCCCTATTTTTATTGTTATTCCCATAAAAGTCACAATATATTGGCTTTCATTTTCGGTTTTTGTGCTTTTAGCATCTCTTGCTAGATTTAACTTTTCAAGTTAGATTGTAAACTAAAAATTTATGCTTAACTTTTGATTTTTTTAATGAAAAGATATT
>JAOSBP010000206.1:42803064-42817449 GCA_027563825.1 Erythroxylum mucronatum
ATCAGTATACGCAATGCTCATTTCTCCTCATGTCTATGGCTTATTTATACTAAGAATCTGTTAGGAATAACAGATTCAGTTAGCTGCCCCCTCCCCGTAACTAACATCATATGTGTGTGTATATATATATATATATATATATTTACTATATCTGTAAATTTATTCTGAGTTGTTGGGTCTATCAATACTCCCCCCATCAGTTTCACCTTGTCCTTAAGGTGAAAGTCGGGAACTCTAGCTTTCATGTCTTCATATAGCTCCCATGCAGCGTCTCCTCCACTTCATTCCCTTCCACCTCCTCCTCCTGTTCTGTTTCTTCATCCATGGCTGCCAGAACTTGAAGCTCTACCCTTTTGCATCGGTGGCCTGGGCTGAATTTCTCATCACATCTAAAACAAAGCCCCTTATCCTTTTTGTCTTGTAATTCACTTACCGTCAACCTCCTAAATCCTCCCCTGTTCGGATTTCTGTCTTCTTCCATAGTTTTATGCCTGGTTTCCATAGTGGCCCAATTGTTAGCTAACTCCTCCCTCCTTTTCTCCACTATCGAGCTGTCAGTTCTAGCCCCCATATTACCCAACCCTGTGCCTGCACCCCATCGGTGCCACCTCAACTCACTCATCCGCCTGAATTTTTCCTCTACTTGTTGGGATAAGTCCATCATTTCAGCTAGACTCCTCGGTTTCAGTATCTACACCTCTAATCGAATTTCTTCCATCAATCCATTCATGAAGGTACTCTCCAGAACTGCATCATGCAACTCCGGGAGAGGGGCGGCGAGTTCCAGGAATATGCTGGTGTACGCCACCACCGTACCGACCTGCTTCACTGCTAACAATCGTTGGCACTGGGTACCTTCATGAGCTGGCCGAAACTTCTGCGTCACCAGCTTCTTGCACTCTTGCCAATCGACGATGGGCCGTCGGCTCTCCACCCACTTGAACCACGTCAAAGCATCACCCTCCAAGCTCATACCCACGAGTTCCATTTTCTCCATCTCGGTGAACCTACCCACCGAGAAAAATCGCTCCACTTTGTAGATCCAACCTATCAACCGTCGTTACTTCCTAGCTATTCGTCCGGCACTAATGGAGCCTTCCCTAAGTCCCTCCTCCTACTGAGCTCGGGTCGAGGCTCTTCGGGTGGGTGATCTTCGGGTCGGTTCGCTACAGTGCCGCCCTCAGTCTTTTTCCACGTTTGCAACACCGACATCATCATACTTCTTATTTCGGACCGCAAGCGTTCACCCATTTCGCGATTCACCTCCTCCATCTTCTTTTGGAGCTCCAAGCCATGTTCGTCCATACGCCTCTACCAGTCCTGAGTAGAGTTGCTTCTCAAACTCTTGGTGAGCTTGACTGATCGATCTCTGTATCTCCTCCCCTTCTCTGCGCCTCTCTTCCCGAAGGAGTTCCAAATCCCTCTCAATACCGTCCAACCTATTATCAGTTTTCTTGGCAGCCATTACCGAGGATCAACTGCTCTGATACCAGTTGATAGGTTCCAGAAAATAGGTAAGGCAAATGTATATGTTGCTATTGATTTTTTGTAAACGAATACAAGATAATCTGGTTTCGAGGACCAGAAACCTCCAGCCTAGGGCTCACTCACACAATCAGTATACGCAATGCTCATTTCTCCTCATGTCTATGGCTTATTTATACTAAGAATCTGTTAGGAATAACAGATTCGGTTAGCTGCCCCCTCCCCGTAACTAACATCATATGTATATGTATATGTATATGTATATATATATATATATTTACTATATCTATAAATTTATTCTGAGTTGTTGGGTCTATCAGTTACATTTCTTGTCATTGCACCATCAAGAAACAAAACAGAACAACCAAAAAGGGAGAGATAAGCATGCATAGAGTAATAAAATGATTTAAAATTCATCATTTAGTCAATATGCAGTTATATCAATAGATTTAATACAGTCATTTAGATATCTCATCTCAATAGTTTAACAGCTCAGCAATGTTATTCAACTGATGAAACTACTCAGCATTCAAACCAACAATTACAACAACAACATAGCAGTAGAAATCCCACTGAGACATAGGGTCTGGGATTCAAACCAACAGTCGAAGTTCATAATGTCTCAAGCATATCATACGCCCTCGAGAGTAAAAATATAGGTTAGCATTTAATTTCAAATTCAGTTCATTGTTTAGGTGGAATCTCATCAAAGTTTAATTCACCTCTAAAAGGGAAGCATTTTCTTTCATTTTCTTAGCCGCTATATCACTCACCTCTAAAATAATTTATCTGAAACTCTATCCTACCACACCATAGTTCTTATGTTATTGAGATGTCATGTTCTTCTTTTAGCTTACATATCAACAAAGTACAAGAGTTGTAGTTTGGAAGACAACGACCAGACAACCCAAAATTATTCCTCAAACTACGCAAGTCACTCAAACCCGACTGAGGAGACAGCACCGTCAACTTTCCTAATTCTTCCTAATTTCTGCATTCTAATCGTTCCAGAAAGTCACAAGTTTTATCGCATCGTCAATGCAAGAACATGATTAAATCTGTTCAACCTCCCTAACACTTACGCAACCAAGATATTCAAAAAACAACAAGAAAGAAACAATCGTAAGATCACCGAATGGATCTTCCATCTCAAGAAGTCTAACGAAATGCGAAAAACTAAATAAAGTTCAGAATTTTCACTTTCCTTTTACTTACTTTTGTCCACCCAACTCCAGCAAGCTCAAAATCAAGATTTAAAAAGAAACGAAAACCAAAACGAGAACACTGAGAAACAATAATCGAGTAGGACACTGACCACCAAGAGTAAGCAACAGCATGGTCTAGCTTGAGAGCGAGCAAAAGCGTGAAAGAGAAAAGCAACCCATGTGCCACAAGGGCCTCTAAGCACATGGCCACTCTTCTCCAGCTCATTACACCTCCTCTTGCAACCAACATTTCGAGCCAAAAATCCCAAAATTGAACAGCCCCACCTTTCCCTCACTTCTCACAAAGACTTGTAGTTATGTAAAAAAATGGAAACTTTTTCTATGGGAAGGAATTGAGACACAGAAAAAGAGATGGGGATTGAAATCCAACGAGAATTACAAGGACAGTGACAATTGAAACAACCAAGAGCTGACGTTTGCCTTTATGAATTCGCTTTCACGCCAAAGCACAAGAGGAAAGCGACAAAGAGATTAGATATTCTTGTTTGTGTTTGTTCGATGAGGTTTTGATCGACGAAATTGGACATCAAGACTCTGGTTAAATAACCAAAGACTATTTGTGTTTATCCGTCAATAAATTTAAATTTAAATTATTAATTATTAATTTATTTTAGTTTATAAAAAATTATTAATTTAAAAATTAAATGATTAATTAATAAACTAATGTTTTAAAAACTGAATCAAAAATTAAATGCAGAACAAAAAGTTTAAGATTTAAAGGTTCAATCGGTGTTAAACAATTATAGAATCCGCTAAAAATTAAAGAAATTGTTCCTAAAATGAAGCTTAACTGGAAAAATAAATTATTAAATAAAAATTAGTTATTAATTTTGATTTATAAGAATTTATTAATTTGCAAAAATCGATAGGTTAATCAATTAACTTATTATTTTTTAACAATAATCATCGAAATATCCCTTCCCATTTTCAGACCTAGAACAAACGCGCAAGTCATAAGAGCCCTAATACACCATCAGGTAGCAAACAAAACCACAAAAACAACTGAGATCTCCAAATCCTCGATCCTTAAATAAGCAGAGAACCCGCTCCAAGACTATAAGCTTCCAGCTTCGCTCCACGTCTCTCGATTTTCCACAAAAAAAACAGGTCAACAACCCTCATCGGAGCTCGCAAACAACACATTACAAACCATAAATACATCAAATCCATCAAAGAACCATCAATCCGCACTAAAAAGACGATCGACCGAGAAAGATCGAGAGATGCGAATCGGAATCAGAAAGTACGTATCGACACAGACAAGCAAAAGGCACAAATCCAGGGAGAGAAACCCAGCTAAGTGGCGAAGCAAAGAGGAATCCCTGACCTGAGAAGGAGGAACTAAGAAGGAAGCAGGAGTACGGCGGAGGGCGACCGGAGTTAAAGAGATTGTTGTGGAGGAGAAAATGATGGCTGTGCTGCGGGTCTCGGATCCTCTATTATTCATTCACTTTTTCTTTTTCTTTTTTTTTTTTTGGTTTCCTAATTCATATTTTTCTATTGTTTGAGAAAAGTTGATTTTATGTGACTATAAAATTAAACGGAAACAACCCTGAGGAGCAAATTAGATTTTGTAATTTCAAAATAAATTTGTTAGTTATAACTCAAATAATTAAAAAAATTATAGCTAATTATTCTATTTAAATTTATTAATTTCAATATTATATTCTTTTTCTTTTTTCTTTTATTCACGAGATATCTTAGGAGAGTCCCAATTATGAGAAGGCAAGACTAATCTCCGTTAGAACCGGGCAGGTCCTTTGCAAAAAGCAAAGCTTTAATTTAAAGTTTTTTTTAGGGGAGCTTTAAATATATGACTCTTTCTCTTTTGTGGCTTCAAACACAAATAGATTAACCATATCACTCCTTAACTATTCATCTTACTTAATATTTAAAGCCGACTTATCAAATAAACTAGAAATATTTTCTATTTATAAATAACCAAAATTAATTATAAACTCATATATTTACAAGATGAATTTTAGATTAATTAGTAAAATTACTTATTTACGACCATAAGGTCAAATGTTCAAATCACAAAAATAATCTTTTTATAAACATATAAAAATAAGTAAATTTATAAAAATTATGTATCATAAAATGACAACAATAAGTATTCAGTAAAATTTTTACTAAAATGCAGAATTTAAGAAGGTCTTATAATACGCAACCTTACCATTAAGTAATTGAGAGGTTGTTTCTCTTTAAAAGTTTTTATATAATAACATGTGTATTAATAAATTAATATTTAATTATAATTTTTTTTCAAAATAACAATATGAAGATCTAATTTTGAATTGCTTATATTATTCACAAATTATAATTTTCACCGCATTTATTATATTATATGTTTCATGTAAAGATAAATGGTCTTTTAGAACATACAATAATTAGTGTGTAGTGACAATAGTTAACCTAAAGTCAATGAATTAGGTAAGTTTGTACAATTCTAAATTAAATATTATTTAAATCTTTTGTTTATGATTTATATTTTAAATTATTTAATTAAAAAGCATTAATACGTTTATTTACTTCTATTTAATTTTTACTGTATAAGAGTAATGTTGCGTACTGTATAGTCTTTTCAGACCTTGCTTCGCTGTAAAATTTTGGATTCGGTGCGGTACGATAACGATGATGATGATCTAACTTTCTAATAATGACGTGATGTCATCCTTAAAACGTGACAGTATCTGGTTTCTCCTTTTTTGGTAATGAGAAAGGTATCACACATCAGTGACGCGCCAGCAAATTCGCTTATTTTCAAACCTCAGTTAATTCTGCTAAACTCCAGGACCACCACCACCAGAAGCCATTTTTAGCAACGCATGCAAGCCTGCCAAGCCCAGCCAAGTGATCAGTACCCTTTTTGATTATCTTACCACTCCATCAAATTCATCCTACGTGTAAATATCAGGGTCTGTGTGATCTTCTGTTTTAATTCTTCCCCATATCAGTATACCGAGTTTTCCCCGCGTGAGCAAGCCTTATATATGTGTGTGTGTGTGTGTATTCTCCGTTTTCAGGCATCATCAACCTTATAGCAAGAGGAGAGAGCATAGAAGAAAGCAGTAGACACACAGGTTGGTTCGTTCATGGCCTTCTTCACTGTTAGAATATCATTGCCATCTTTCCAATATCATCTATAGAGCTGTATTTCACTAACACTTGCCCCAGCACATTGATCTCCCTTTTTGTCCTTCACTAGTTCGTGTTTCTGTGTTGAAGAACGTTGCTTTTTCTTTGTGTCTAAGAAGTTGGTCTAAAAGCTGTTACATTTTTTTATTTAGATGAAAAGGGTTTTGATCTTTTGGTGGCCATTTTCACTCTTCACTTCTCTTCCAAGTTATCTGTAATGTTTTGCTTAAAATGGAAAAAGAAACCAGTAGAGGGAAGTTCAGAGGAAGAGAAGAAGATGCCTAATTTCTTGTTCATTTTTGACAGGATGGGAGATGGAAATAAAATTGCAGAAAAGGAGAACAGATCTCCAAAGGAACATGAAATAATGGAGGAGATCGATGTGGGTGGGAAAAAGCTTAGGAATAAAGATTCTTTCGATATGGAGTCTACTGGAGAAATGGATAAGTGTCATAGACAGGCATCTACCTGTTCTTCCAGATATTCAATTCTCTTGCTTTCAATAAATTAAATATATAATATATTGAATTCTTTTCTTCTTCTGAGAAGCATTCTTATTCTTACCATCTACTGAAATTGATTTATAGGTAGAAATTGTATATTATTCAAGCAGGATTTCCAAAGAAATTTGAGTATGACAGATAAATTGAGGCCACTAGAAAGTTTGAAGTTTATGCTCTAAGCTAAGCTACCTTACCATGTTGCTCAGGTACCAGGGTGGGGCACGATCTTGGCTCTCGCTTTTCAGTGCATAGGAGTTGTATTTGGTGATCTTGGTACATCTCCACTGTATACGCTTCCTGGAATCTTTCCAGATGGTATCAAACACAATGATGATCTTCTAGGGGCGTTGTCGATGATATTCTACGTAATCGTGTTCATAACCTTAATCAAGTATATCTTGATTGTGCTGGCAGCCAATGATAATGGGGACGGTAAGCTTTCTTTCCTTGTCAGGAAACAAAACTACCCTTTACAGTTTTCCATCCATATGACAGTAATATGATCTCAACAAGTTTGTTGGGGAATGGAAAGTTGCTTTTTCATATGAAATTCATGTGTAGATTAAGATTTTGTCTGATGGAAATCGATCCTTATGAGACGATCCTGATTGCAATACGGCCAAAACTGCTTCGAAAAGCCAATTAAGTAAGTTGGTTAACCTGACTGCAGTTTGTGATCAGACGAATAGCAGAAAGTGTATGAATCTTTGCTTCAACAGATCTCAACTAGTTCAAATTTGTTCTATGAGATATTGCAACTCACCAGAATAGATGCCATTCGTTATGTTGTATGAGTATATGGTAACCAAGGCCATTTCTCAAAGATAGCTTTATTTCTGTCAATAAGCAGAGGTTTTCGTATTGCTTGTGATTGCAGGAGGAACCTTTGCCCTTTATTCCCTGATATGCCGGCATGTCAAGATCAGCATGATGCCAAATCAACAGGCTGAAGACAGAGAAGTGTCCAACTTCAAGCTTGAAATGCCAAATCGTCGAACTAGGCTGGCTTCTGCTGTGAAGTCCAAGCTTGAGAGTTCCAAGGCATGGAGTTATTTCTTACTGATGATGACCCTGACTGCTGTCTCCATGGTCCTTGGAGATGGTATTCTCACACCTTGCATATCAGGTATTGAAAACTAGCTCTTCTGTATACAATTATATTCGATAAACCTTGATTACATTGATACAAAGCAGTAGCAATGTTTCATTCCCTTTTCATTCTTGGTGCAGTCCTATCAGCGGTTGGAGGAATTAAGCTAGCTGCGAGCTCCCTTTCGCAGGATGCTATAATGTGGATTTCAGTGGTAATCCTGATTTTCTTGTTCCAAATTCAGAGGTTTGGAACAGATAAAGTTGGGTATGCTTTTGCTCCAATTCTTTTGATATGGTTTGCATTTCTCGCTTGCATTGGAATCTACAACTTTTTTCGCTATGATCCTGGTGTAATCAAGGCATTAAATCCATGGTACATTGTAATGTACTTCAAGAGGAACAAAAAAGATGGATGGATTTCTCTTGGAGGTGTGATTTTATGCCTAACAGGTAAATAAATCTAGTCAAAGTTTGTCATTCCAAGTTTCATAATTACTATCTCCAATCAAAACATGAAAACTGAAACATTATAGGAATGGAAGAATTTATTGATTCCTCTGGTTTTTGTTTCAGGTTCTGAAGCCTTATTTGCTGATTTGGGGCACTTCAACATTCGATCAATCCAGTTAAGCTCATGCTGTGTTCTTTTGCCTTCCATCTTGCTGGCTTACTTCGGCCAATGTTCATATCTCCGCAAGCACAATGATGACATTCTTGATTCCTTTTACAAATCTATCCCGGGTGGGTATTTATATTGGTTCTAAACTTTGCCTGGACATACTTGTCCTCACGTTAGCTGGTTTTCATTAGCATACGTGATCCATTCCTGAAACTCGCTCCGAACAGCAAGATTTCGTATCATATAATTTCTTGACAACATTAATATGAATTTATGCTTCACAGGTCCATTGTATTGGCCACAGTTTGTTCTTGCAGTATTGGCTTCAGTCATTGCCAGTCAGTCATTAATATCAGCATCCTTCTCCATAGTTCAACAATCTTTAGCTCTCGGGTGCTTTCCACGGGTTAAGGTGGTGCATACATCCGAAAAATATGAGGGTCAGGTGTATGTTCCAGAGGTTAACTTCCTTCTTATGATTGCTTGTGTAGGAGTCACTCTCGGTTTCAAAAGCACAATACAGATTGGCAATGCATACGGTAATCTAACAATACTTCAATATGACTTAGACTGAAGAATGTCTGCACTCTTGTATCCATTTAAGCCCGAACATTTCTTTTTGGTGGTCATCTTACAGGACTTGCAGTGGCATTTGTGTTTTGTATCACATCAACTTTTCTTATTCTTGTGATGGTCATGATATGGAAGACACACCCCCTTCTAGTCCTGCTATACATGATAACTATATGCGCCATGGAGTTGATCATCTTAAGCTCAGTATTTTACAAGTTCGTTGATGGAGGATATCTTCCGTTCGCATTCGCCCTCATTATGGTGATCATCATGTTCATATGGCAGTATGGTTACCGAAAGAAGTACCAATACGAGCTAGAAAACAAGGTCTCATCAGATAAGTTAACAAACTTAGCCTCTGACACGAAAATACACCGTCTACCTGGTCTCGCCCTGTTCTACACCCAACTTGTACACGGCGTATCGCCTATATTTTCTCACTACGTAGCCAATGTTCCTGCACTGCACTCAATTCTCTTATTCGTATCAGTCAAGACATTGCCTATCAGCAGAGTTTCCACTGAAGATCGATTCCTGTTCCAACGAGTCGGTGCTTCTGATCTCATATTCAGATGTGTTGTGAGGTATGGTTACTGTGACCCTGAAAGGAACAAGGAGGGCTTAGAGCAGATTCTGGTGGATAAACTGAAGCAGTTCATAGAATTACATGAAACTGATAGAGAAGAAGCATCAAGGCAATTGGCAATGGTGGACAATGCATTGAGGGAAGGTGGGGTTGTTTATCTGATGGGTGAAGGAGAGGTGGTGGCTTCAAGCAGCTCCAACTTTGCCAAGAAATTTGCCATTGATAGTTGCTATAGCTGGTTATCAAGATGTGTGAGGCAACAAGATGAAGTTATGCGCATACCTCGCCAGAGATTAGTTAAAGTGGGAATGACTTACGAGGTCTAGAACCCCAAACTAGTGGCAATTTAGTACAACAACAATAACAACTTCCAGTAAAAATTTCACTAAAATGCACGATAAAGAAAACCTCATAAATAAGCAGCCTCATCGTATACTAATAAAGACGTTGTTTTCGATACGATAGCAAATTTATTAAGGGGACTAGTTGAGCAAGTCACATGAAATGGCTCTAGATATTTAGTTTTTCAAGCTTGCTACAGCTGAGTGAGTAAAAAGGAAAGTTATTATTTTCATATCTATAAATTTCTTACCAATGTAACAAAACATAAATGTTCCAAAATAGGTGCAATGCTAGGATATTGATTCTTAATACATAAAAATTTTGCTAACCAATCTTTTTTGCTTTTTTATAGATCTTTCGGAACTTTGATTGTTAATATATTTAGAGACGGTTTGACCTTATCTAAATTAATTATATTGATTTAAACTAGTAAAAATGACTTGTGTAAATCCAAACTTTTTTTGCCAATAATTTTTAAATTAAATCATCAAATTTGAAATAATTATTATAATTACAACAACAAATGAGATTGATTGTCAATTGAAAATTAAAAATTAAAAAATTTGAAAATAATTGATAAGTTTTTAAGAGAAAAGTAGGAGGATTACTATTAGATCCCTAATTCGAAATAACGTACGGAATCGTGCGGGCACTGGCAAGCCTTGACCAATGTTCAACACGAGGAACAATGGAAGATACCAAAGACTTGCGAGGAGGCAAGGAGAAAAAGAGGCAATGTCAAGCATTGGTATGCATTAGTGCACATTGGTGGAAATCTTCGATGAGAAACAAGATTCGAATGTGAGACCAAAAGAAGACTTGAGATGGACATAAAAGTGGAAGGTTAGCTGGATCACATACAGGACAGGATATGCAAGAGTTCTGAGGTGACTTAGCAAGTAGATCAAGCTTGAAACAAGTTTTGAGAGAGTTTCAGACCTTGTACGAGCTGATTTAGCTAAGGTTGGGTTCTTGATGGACTAAAGACTTACTATGTGCTTAAATGGACGGACCATAGCTAATGAAGTTGGCATGAGTAAGTATTGGATCGGACTAGTTTACTATTGGTTTGGATGACTCATCATCAACGGATAGAGTTGAGAAGATTTTGGATGATGTAGAGGATAAGATCACAGTGGATGAACATCAGCTCTAAGAGATAAAGATCTTAAGGAAGGATCATCTGAAGATAGAGGAGATCTTCGTAGATATAGATAGATCATTCCTAGATAGGTGTAATTTTTTATCTTATTATTGTGATTTAGTTTAATCCTATTAGATAAAGTCCTAATTGGATGTGGATGTCATTACGATTTTCCTCCAAGGCTTTTAATAATTCTTGATGCATGGCCCTAATCCAATCAGCATTTAATTTTGCTTGACTATAATTCCTAAGTTCTCAAGTACAAATTTGTTAGCTAAGAATGACATGTATGAGGAGCTGAAACATGGGGGATTAACGTAAGGAAAAGCAGGTGGGGTATGTGAATTAACTAATTCAAGAATCTGTACTAAATGAAGTGTAGCAGTAGGTGTAGTTGCATTGGAGACATAATCACGTAACCAAACAGATCTAGTCGTGATTCTGGAACTCATTCTTGGTGATGTAGATGTTGTTTTGTTTGGTATATGGTTTGGGTCATTGGGCTATAGGTTACGGTTCAGTGTTTGGGGTATAAGGGAGGACATGTTCTTAACATTTGAGTTGTTAGAGTAAGGGTTAGGATATTTCAGATCGGTGAGTGAGTCAAGAATTGATTGCAAGTCAACAATATCAGGGTGAGAAACAAGGGGTAGTGGTGTGGTTATGGTAGAGTCACTATGAGGTATAATTTGAAAAGGAAAGATTTTCTCATAAAATAGAACGCCTCTGGATACAAAAATCTTGTAGCAATGGAGATCATATATTTTGAAGGCTTTTTGGTATGTGACATAGCCTATGAAAATGCACTTAAAAGCTACTGTCTAAAATTTATCTTTATGAGGTGTGGTGTTTGTAGCAAAGCATAAGCATCCAAATGGTTTTAGGTTTGTGTAATCTAGTGGGCTGTTGTATAGAATTTCATAAGATGATTTCCAGTGAAGTAAGGGAGTAGGTAGTCAATTGATAATGTAAGTGGTTAAAATAATGAAATCTGCCCAAATTTCTTTGGTAACTTAGATTAGAGCATTAGGGACCTGACAATATGTAGAAGATGTTTATGTGATTTCTAGTGAAGTAAGGGTGTAGGTAGTCAATTGATAATATAAGTGGCTATAATAATGGAATCTACCCAAATTTCTTTGGTAACTTAGATTGGAACATTAGGGACCTGACAATATGTAGAAGATGTTTATGTTTTCATTCCATGACATCATTCTGTTGGGGAGAATAAGGACATGACTTTTGATGCAATATACGTTTGTTTTGAAATAGTCTTAGGCAATCTGAATTGATAAACTATGTACCATTGTCACTCCTAACAACATTAACAATGGTTTGGAATTGATTTTCAACTAGGGGGATCAAGTTTGCGAGTGTTTTATAGGTCTTTACTTTATTCTGCAATAGGAAAGTCCAAGTAGCTTTGCTACAATCATCAACTACTGTCAAAACATAATGAACACAAATAATAGAAATTGTTTTATATGGTTGCCGTAAGTCTATGTGTATAAGGTCAAGGATATGGTTAAGGTTGTATTGAATGGGACACTCTGTTGTTTTGATATTTGGCATATGTCACAGGGTAATGCTATGAAGACTTTGGATTATTTGAAATAGCTGAAATATGTCTGAGAATAGATTGGGGAGCATGTCCCAGTATGATATGCCACAAATGTAAGTATTGAGTACAAGCATTATTTTCATAATCACACGTTATTTGTTTCTGGTAATGGACATCTAAGGCTTTAGGTTTTATTGTTCGACTTTGAGTACAAAGAAATTAATAGTATTTTGCAAGAAGCTAGATCTGTCTAGCACATATAAACTCCCTATAACTCTGCCAACTGCTAGCACTTTTTCAATCATTAAGTCCTGAAACAAGCAACAACATGGATAAAAAAACAATCTTGATTTGGGCTGCGTTTGTGAGTTTATGAATTGATAACAGGTTGAACTTCAAGTTAGGGACATGTAATGCAGTGGTGAACATTTGGTATCTGTCAAAATTATATCACTAGTGTGGTGAACCAACTTGACATATCCATCAAGTAGGTATACTGGGATTAGTTCCTTAAATTAAAGGTAGCAGTATGTCAAATAGGCTTATGTTAGAGGTCATATGGTTGGAAGCTCCTGTGTCAATAATCCAAGTACCAAATTCTATAGATGCAAGAGAATTAAATGCATGATTATGGTACCTGTAAAGTCTCCCAAGTGTGCAAAGTTGATGTGGTGGTTGTCTACAGTAGCTTTTTCCTTTAAAAATTTCATCACTTCTTGTTGTATAGCATTGGTTAATTATGCAATCAAACTAGGTGTTTTTCTTTGGGCTTCATTTTCATCAATATCATCAAGTGGTGTATCAACCACATTTGCCACCAATCTTGATTGATTATTTCCTTTATGCTCCTTAATGTTTTTGAACCAGTCAGGGTAACCATGTAGCTTGAAGCAGGTTTCCATTAAGTGCCCTTCAGTACGACAGTAATCACAATATCTCTTCTTCTTGGATTCCCTTTTCTTGTTATGCTACTGACTACATTCTTTGGCCTCAGTCATACTATTCCTATTGCCTTTTTTAAAGCTTTGACTTGTTCTTATTAATATAGCACTTTAATCAGCAACATCTCCTATCACCATATGCATTTCTCTTTGTTTTTCAACCCTCAACAACATTAAGTAGGCCTTGTTGATGTTTGGTATTAGAGACAGTCGACTTACGTTGCTCTCGTTGTCGCTGTGTTCTTCTCCTCTGTTATACTATGTTTATGCTACAAATTGTTGTAGCGTTTCAATCAAGCGTTTTTTATGGCTAAAGTCAATTGTGGTGCAGAAACCAATTCATTTCAAACATATAGAGATAAAAATGATGGAGATCCACTACAGTTACAAAGATCAGACCATCCAAGTATACTTGTATCATCTTCTCTCATTGATGAGAACTATCTCATGGTCTAGATCTATGCGAATATCATTAGGAGCTAAGGAGAAATTAGGGTTTATAAACAGTAAATGTCTCATGCCTGAGGAAAGTAGTCTATAATACAAACTGTGGTTAAAGGTGGACTTAGTGTGATGTAATCTGATAAGGATAAGATTATGATATTATCTAGTAGAGTTCTATTAGGGCTCTAACTTAATCATTTAGAAGTGCCTATAAATAGCTCATTTAAGTATTGCTCTTTTTAACAAGTGAGTGTGAGAGACACTAAGATGTGAGAAAGCATTCCTTTGTATGCTTTAAGGGAAGTAATAAAGGTTGACGTTTGTCGTATCTCTTTTATTCTTATTGTTGCTATAATATTTAGTTCTTTTGTAATTTTCTTGCAAGGGTGAGAAAGCGAAATACTAACGAGTAAGTTGGTCGACGATCATGAGACAAGATTGAATCTTGCTTTAGCAGAGTTAAGTGAGATTGTTGTGCAAAGAGGTTGACGCATCTTGTGGGACAAGTTCGTGCTTGAAGGAAAACATTTGTAACAATTACCCTTATTGTGTAACCCATTATAAATTCTGACAAAGGGGGAAAATTATTTAAAAGACTATTTAAGTTTTAAAATATTACATAAAATTTCTAAGTTTTTTTATTTTAAAGAATATTATGGCTCGGGAATTAAGAAGTAATTATCACAATTACAAAAATAAATAAGATTAAATGCCATTTGAAAATTGAAAAT
>JAOSBP010000206.1:42817549-42832863 GCA_027563825.1 Erythroxylum mucronatum
ATGCAAGAGAAATAAATGTATGATTATGGTACCTGTAAAGTCTCCCAAGTGTGCAAAGTTGATGTGGTGGTTGTCTATAGTAGCTTTTCCCTTTAAAAATTTCATCACTTCTTGTTGCATAGCATTGATTAATTCTGCAGCTAAACTAGGCGTTTTTCTTTGGGCTTCATTCTCATCAATATCATCAAGTGGTGTATCAACTACATTGACCACCAATCTTGATTGGTTATTTGCTTTCTGCTCCTTGATGTTTTTGAACTAGTTAGGGTAACCATGTAGCTTGAAGTAGGTTCCCCTTAAGTGCCCTTCGGTACGACAGTAATCACAATATCTATTCTTCTCGAATTCCCTTTTCTTGTTATGCCACTGACTACTTTCTTTGGCCTCAGTCTTGCTTATTCCTATAGCCTTTTTTGAAGCTTTGACTTGTTCTTATTAATATAGTACTTTAATCAACATCTCCTATCACCACATCCATTTCTCTTTGTTTTTCAACCTCAACGACATTGAGTAGGCCTTGTTGATGGTTGGTATCAGAGATAGTTGACTTACGTTGCTCTCATTGTCGCTGTGATCTTCTACTCTGTTATACTCTGTTTATACTACAAATTGTTGTAGCGTTTCGATCAAGCGTTTTTTTATGGCTGGAGTCAATTTTGGTACAGAAACCAATCCATTTCAAACACATAGAGATAAAAATGATGGAGATCCACTACAGCTACAAGGATCAGACCATACAAGTATGATACTTGTATCATCTTCTCTCATCGAAGAGAACTATCTCTCATGGTCTATATCTATGCGAATATCATTAGGAGCTAAGGAGAAATTAGGGTTTATAAACAGTAAATGTCTCATGCCTGAGAAAAGTAGTCTATAATACAAACGGTGGTTAAAGGTGGACTTAGTGTGATGTAATCTGATAAGGATAAGATTATGATATTAGCTAGTAGAGTTCTATTAGAACTCTAACTTGGTCATTTAGAAATGCCTATAAATAGCTCATTTGAGCCTTGCTCTTCTCAACAAGTGAGTGTGAGAGACACTGAGATGTGAGAAAGCATTCTTTTGTATATTCTGAGGGAAATAATAAAGGTTGACGTTTGTCGTATCTCTTTCTTATTCTTATTGTTGTCATAAATATTTAGTTCTTTTGTAATTTTCTTGCAACTGTGTGAGAGTGAAATACTAACGAGTAAGTTGGTCGATGATCATGGGACAAGATTGAATCTTGCTTTAGAGTAAAGTGAGATTGTTGTGCAAATGGGTTGACGTATCTTGCGAGACAAGTTCGTGCTTGAAGGAAAACATTTGTAAGACTATTTAAGTTTTAAAATATTACATAAAATTTCTAAATTTTTTTATTTTAAATAATACTATGGCTCGGGAATTAAGAAGTAATTATCACAATTACAAAAATAAATAAGATTAAATGCCATTTGAAAATTGAAAATTCGATGATAATGTGATAACTTGTGTGTGTGTATATATATATATATTATGGAGAATTTCAAAGTTGTTTATTTTAAGAAAGTATTATGACCCATGTATTTTTGGCTAATTTTTTGACGTATTACATGTAAAATTTAATTTATTCTAAGAGATCAAAAAGGATATTAAAATAAAAATTTTCAACTTTTGAGTATGATAATCTTGTAATCAAATAATAAAAAACTTTAGGGATAACAGATTTTAAAATTTTCAATCATTTGAGACTTTTTCAACATAGTGTCCAAACTTTTAAAATATTTAATTAAGTAACTAACCTTTTATAAATTTAACAACTCATTTCAAAATATTAGTTCTGTTATTATTTTGTTGATTTGGCTTATAGATTCCTTTCTATCCATGACATGTAAGCATTCACATGAAAATTATCCTTGTGAACTAACACACTCAATTGTTCAAATGACAATTAATTTTACATCGATGCTTATATGTCATAGACAAAAAATATTGCTTAAACCAATTCAACAAAATACTAAAAGACCTAATATTTTGAATTAAGTTGTTAAAATTATAAAAAGTTGGTTACTTAATTTAAAATATTAATTTAAAACTTGAACACTAAATTAAGAAAAACTCAAAAGATTGAATATTTCTCCTTCTAATTAATTTACAATATGTCCTATAAGCAATGTTTGACTAGGAGTTAAATTAAAAAAACAAGAAGTTTAAGGTTTAAAGGGTACAATCGATATTAGACTATTATAAAATTGATTAAAGATTGAATAAATTTGAAGAATTTGAAATAAGATTGAAAGAGAATGTCTTTAATTTAAAGTTTAATTGAAAATGGAGACCTTTAAATAAAAACCAATTAGTTTATTTTGGTTTATAAAATGTTTACGAAAATTGACTGATTAATTAATAAATTGATCGATTTTTAACAATAAGGGTTATTAAAGCAAATTGACCAAAACAATTAAAAACCGAACTAGAAAGTTGGTCCGTTAAAAAACTTTTATGATTAAATCGTCCAAACCAATTTAGTTGTTTTAATCATACCTAATAAGTTTAGGGCAATTACGAAATTATTAATCTTCAAACTACATCTCCATTTTCCGTAACTCATAAGCCAAAAAACAAAATCCATTTAGCAAAAAAAAAAACAAAATCCTTCATTTTCAATTAAGAAACTCTTTTAATAATTAACAGTTGTCATTTATAACATTACTTTCTCCTAATAACTTCCATCAACCATATGGTTTACAGAACAGTAGTCTTAGTGGTTTTTCATCAACAGTACTCTTACCAATACCATAAAGTAAAACGAAAAGATATTAATCAGTAATTATGACAGATAAGCAACCAGTGAGATCGTAGTATGCATGCATGCAAGCTTTTTTATATCGATCGATAGCTCTAATTACTCTTAACTCCTCGGAATTTTTTTAGATAAACTTGATAAGATATTTTTATTTTTTAAATTCCAATTTTTTACAATATGAAAATTCTAAATTAAAACTTAATTTTTAAAAATGTATACTTAAATTTAATTTACAGACATTGATTTAAATTAAAATATCAAGTCCAATTAAAATACACTTATAATTTTATGCAAATTAGTTGTTATTCTTACAATAAACTTAGTATATTTTATAAGATACTAGAATAATAGTCAAAGCATATCTGAAAAAACAAAGTTTAAGATATGTTTGATTAGACGTAAGATTTTTAATGGAATGTAATATAAATTGATGTAATATTAGAAAATTGTTGCTTGGAAGAGGAATGGAAGGGTTCATAATATAATATAGTGGAAATATTATTTGGAAGAAAGGTTTATAATGTAATATAGTAAAAAAGTTATTTATCATTTTACACACCATCCTAAACCTTTCAAATTGGATGTTACTTATTTTTACTGTTTAGGATTAAATGAGATGTAATATGAAATCTCTTCTTTCATCTCATTCCATTTCATTCCATTATAACCCCTCCTCTCAAACAATGGAATAATATTTCATTTCATTCTATTCCATTAATAAACCATCAACTAAGCATAACCTTAGTGTTTCTTAATTTATCACTTGACTACAATTTATTTACTAAAACTTCATTTACATATTAGCATCATCATCGTCACCATTAGACATTACATATTAGGTTCAATGGAAGATTTACTTATTTGTCCTACTAAATCATATTCTAATTATTTGTTTTTATAATTATTTATTTGAATTAGTTAATCCAATAACTCTTCTTCTGTTTTTTGAATTAAAAGGAGTGTATATATATATACAGCCAAAATAGATATTCTTTCGACATTTTTGTTCGTAAAGACCAAAGAGCTTATTGGTCGATGTATTCTAGGCTTTATCTCTTTGTCTTCCTTGTTGTCTCATTCCTAGTCTTATAACTTGTGCATTCTTCCCATATCCGAAACCATTAAAGACTTTTGAAGGAAACTTTAAGACAATAGATGCAATCTAAAAATTCTTGAAACCCAAAAAGTATAATTCCTAATCTTTACAAGATGTGTTCAAATGGTTTTCATATTTCTTTAGTTTTTTGGTTTTCAAGTTAACAAGTATTTTTCACAAGTTCGATTTTATAATACTAATTTTATTTCGAGTTAGAGTTAAAAACCTTTTTTGTAAAATTATCTATGAAATTTAAATTTAAATTATTTTATTTTAAGTAAAACTTGCTTATGAAATTCGAAACTTATAAACCCTAATTTTAGAAAATCTATTCAAACGGATTTTATCATGTTCTTAAAGAATTTAGAATTTTTATGTTTTAGTTTTTATATTAAAAGAAAGTTTCACTCTCACACACACGTAGATATATATGATAAAATTCTTTTTGTAAATATGTTTTTAGAATCTAATTTTTAATTATTTTATTTCGAACCTAATTCGTCTGTCATTACAGGCTGTCTGTCATTACAGACTATACTTCTCGGGGAAGTTATTCCACCCTAATTTTAATTAAGAGAACCACATATTTAGAATCTTAGATGTTCATGAAAATTATTTTAAGTGTTACAGGTTAATGTATCTAATTTGGTTTTGCTAAATGGTCCCCCCACTCGCATGCGAGGTTAAAGAACCCTAACCCTAGAGGTTACTTTACCTTCTCTTGGTCAACACACGCACAGTTCTGGCAGATGGAGACATGGAAGTGGACTTTTGGGAAAAAGAAAAAGAATATATAAGCCAGAGATTACCAGACAATGACTTCATAGCAATCGGTTATAGGAAACTAGAGACTGTCCCCAGACAAGGGGGACTGATAAGAACAAAGATTCAACAACACAAAGCACTGTTCATGACAGATCAACAAGTTCTTGATGAAAACGTCAAGAACATTTGATGTTGATGCAAGAACAGTGATGGGAATTAACCTCAATCGTATGTTGTTCCTCTTCGTTTTGTTCAAGAAGAAGAAATTTTACCCGTTTATTCTTATCTGCAGAAAAAAAAATGATGAGCATATGCTGATTCGATTCTGATCAAACACCTGGAAAGAATTCCTACCCTTCCTCCAAAACCCGAGGCTAGATTGATCAAACAATACACTGGAACAGATTGGTAAACAAATCTCAACATACGAATCCTACAATTACAGATCATTCTCTCTGAAAGTTGTTACTATGGAGCTGATCTTGACTTGTTGCTATGCCGCTTCTCAATAGCATCATACTGGTTATTTCTTGGCTGATACGAAGAAGATGGTTCCTCCTTTTGATCTTCAGGATTGCTATTGCTAACCTTATCACCTTCCAATTCTCGATATCTTTGAAGATACCTTACCAAAGGTCCAACGTAGTCATCGAAACCAAGAGCTCCCATAGCCCAGCAAACATCATCTCCATTCACCGTCTTTCTTCTTTCCTTCTTGCACTTCTCTGATGCTTCACTGGTCACAAAGCTAATGAACTCCGACACACATTCTTGCATCGTTTCCTTGGCTTCCTTCGAGATTTTCGCGTTCGCTGGCAGCATCTTCTTCATTATCCGGCCCACGTTCGCTATCGGTAGCCACCGGTCTTGCTCCTTGATGCTTCCATCTTCACTTGAAGCACTAGCTCCTGGATGATCCACCATCTTCAGATGCAATGTAAAGGTAGCTATCTACTATGCTTCTTTAACTCCCAAACCTAGACTAGTTTATAGATAAATTCCAACCATATGTTATACAATAATAGTCTTTTTTCTTTAAACCGGTCAAAGTTGTTGTCTATTGCAGGCCTAAACACTTAAAATTCTTTCTCCCTGTGTTTAAATTCAAAGAATTTAGAATTAGATTAATAATAAAGAAACCAAAAAAAATCATGTTTTTGAGTTGGTACTTACATGCTAGTGACCATGACTTGTGTTATACAAAAACTTAAAGGATGTGTTTGAGTGGCAGGGACTCATCTATCCTTAACCAAAAGTTAGGGGTTTAATCCTTGACTTTTGGTATGGAACAGCCTTAAATCCTTGGGCCAGTTGTCCCACCTTGTGAGGTGCCTACAAACCAGCGAGGAGATTAGTCACTGGGTCCGCTAGTGGATACCCTGGTCTAAGAAAAAAAAAAGTTATACCAAGTTCAATTTGTCATGTGAATTAGCAGACCAATATAATGTTGTTTGTTGTATCAATAATTAATTAAGTAATTGTGATTAAAAAATAGATTTACCAACAATTTTGTATTCCAACCATCCAGACTAACAAACTTTGAATTGTTATTTATTTTTCTCCTTTGTTAATATCATCGAATCCATTCAACTGAGATTATAAAACATCTTGAATAAATTAATTAAATTTAAAATTGCGAATAATCTAATTAACTCTCGTAAATTCTGTACTTAATTAAACTAGAAAAAGAAAATTTATTAACACAAATATTTAATAATTTTTTAGGGTTTAAACAATGGATTTGTGTTGGATTGACATAAATTTTTAGGGTTTAAACAATGGATTTGTGTTGGATTGTGACAAGAAGCAGTCCTTAACTGTCAACGAGCTCAAATGTTCTTGAAACATCCAACATTTCTTTATAATTGACTGAGTCTGAGTTTCACTTTGATATATCCAACATTAGTTTTTTAATTTGATATTTGAGTAGTATAATTTGGCTCCAATCACTACAAGAAAATAGGTTTTTACCGATAGAAATTACCGACAAAAAATTGGAAATTTTCGTCGGTAACATACATTTGCGACGAAATAAGACTGACGGAAACAAGCGTCGTTAAGTAAGCTATCGCTAAATGTTCCAACGACAATTAACCTCCGTCGGTAAATATACGGACGGAATGGTTTTCCGTTGGTATATTTACTGATGGTAAGAACCATTTCTGTCGGTAATTTGCTACCTTCTCATTTCTGTCGTTATTTTTCCGTCTGTATTTTATATATTTCTTGTAGTGAATATTGCATGGTGGATTTGGGTTGGCTGTTCAAATTAAAGATCTGTATCTAACCTAATTACATATCATATATATATCTTAAGAAGGTATTATTTGGATCGGAGTTGTACCAAGTCAAGTGGAAGCCTTATAAGTACATGATCAACATTAAGCTGTAATTAGCTTGCATTCTATTGGTATAATATCAAGTGAATTTCTTTTTATTTTATACCGAAATAATTAATTTTAGAATGTGAGTTTCTTCCTATTGCTTCATCCTATGAAGAAGAACTTGAATGCTAAAAAAAAAGCTCTAAAGGGAGTGGTATAATTGATAAAGATTGTTTATGCGCTTATCATTTAAAATATTTAAACTATGGAGGTCAGCTTATTAACTATTTTTAACTTTTTGACTAAAAGTTAGCTTTTTGATAATCTTAAAAAGTTACTGATGTGCTTGGTGAATGATTTATTGGTCAGCTCCAATAAGCTAATTTCTAAAAGTTCCATAAAAGGAACTTTTGAAATTAGTTGTTTGCCTAATGACAGTATTGCTCTTTACTTTACTCTCTACTTTTACTCTGTATGTTTTTAAAGTTGACTTTTCTTTTTATCGCACTGAAGTTTGGAAGAATATAATAAAGGAGTTAATTAAATTTTTAATATTTATTTAATTTTATAATATTAATTTACATTTTAAAAAAACCATAATATTAAGTTTTTGAACATAGAGAGTCACATAAAATTGATATTTTTAGTATATAAATACTATATATTGTATCTGTATCATACTATAATTATAGATATTTTAATTTATTAAATAACAAAATTCATATATATTATAAAAAAACTAATATGATGTAGCTTGCTACATCATTCATATTAATAGAGAATTTAACATTTGATTATTATTATTGTTGTTGTTGTTGTTGTTGTTGTTGTTGTTGTTGTTGTTGTTGTTGTTGTTGTTGTTGTTGTTATTATTATTTATAATAATAATGATGATTATAAAATTAGAAATAATAATAATAATTCTTCAAATAATTTATAAAATAACAAATTATAAGGAATTGGCAAAAATAAACATATAAATTTGTCCTTATTATTATGAAGAACTAAGTTAAAAATAATAAAGAATTTAATCATATTATTAAATAATAAGAGTAATAGTAAGTAGAAATTTTATAATTATCAAAATTTTAAACAATTAAATTAATAAGCAAAATTACATAAATATAATAATTATTCATAATAATAAAATTTATAATAAAAAGGAATATAAAATTAGGTAAAATTATAACAATTTTAAAATAAATAATAAATTAACAAATTATAAGGAATTGGCAGTAATAACAATAATTGTATAGAAGAAGAAGAATAAGGGGAGGAGGATAGGCGATCTTGCAATCTCGAGAGCCTGGCGGAAATTGACCAGTCTCGCGATTGCGAGAGCTCGCGGTCGCGACACTGCTCAACCTCCTCCCTTTTTCATATTATTATTTTTTATTATTATTCATAATATTATTAAATTCGTTATTATTATTAAGTGTAATTATTTTTGTAATTATTTTGTAATTATTTATTTATTTTGTTATTAATTATTATTATTAGTATTATTATGCTAATAGTTTATTAATTAATTTTATTTCCATTATTATAATAACCGTTACATAATATTATATTTCTTCTTATTATTATTAAATTTATTGCTGAGTATTTATTATTTTTATTATTAAATTGCTTATTGATATTACATTTTATTATTATTATTATTATTATTATTATTATTATTATTAATTTATAAATTCTTTTAATTTCTATTTTTATTATGAAATTTGTTATAATTAGTAAATTTCTTCTTATAACTATTAACTTTATTATTATGATTAATTAAAATATTTTATTAATTTCTAATTATTATTATTATTTTCTGACTTTAGTTTATATACTTATTATTTTAAATCTTATATATTTTTTATTATATTAATCATTAAAATTAGTATTATTATATTTTTTGGGCAATTGATGTTACTTTATTTGTAATTTTTATTGTAGGGTATTTGAGAAATTAAAGAAAAAAAAGTAAGAATGGAGAAAGGACCAAAAGAACAACGTTGCAATGGGACATTGAAGAGGAGAAAATTGCAATTGGCTAATTAATGTGTATGAACATAAGGTGCATGGCCAACTAGTAAACACGACAACAAAGAGAGGCTTGCAAGTTGAACCATTAATTTGTCACATCATGAAATGTGAAGTGGGAGATAACGTGAAGAGAGATAAGCATTGTGTGGGTCTATTGAACACATTAAACGAGCTAGCTACAAGAAGGGAACTTGTATGGAACGTGGACCAAGAGGAATGCAGTGGTAGGTGATTTGTGTGGTTTTAGTTAGGTGCTTTGGCTAAAATAAGAAGAAAAACGTCATGCTATGCGTGGGAAGGAAAGCATAAAGTGAGAAGTAGGAGCTAGCAGTGAAGGAGAACGTGAAGCTGGTGCTGGCATTGTTGACTGTATGCTGTCCAACTGTGAGTGTGCTGGCTAAAGAAGAAGAAAACAAGGAGGTGGCTAGCTAGATATGTCGGTGTGGACCAAAAAGAATAAAGAGTCATATCATATAGTGTATAAAGTAACTTATTTAATTATCACATAAAGAGAGAAGGAGGCGACGCAAGTTGAGGGAGAAAACAAAACAAAAAAAGCAGCGCAGAAGTGAGCATTTGGGAGTGGTTTTGGAATGAAAATAAAGCAGCAGGTGAGTGGCTTGTTAAAGGTGAGTGTTGTATCAAGGGTTGCTTGGGAGTAGCTAGGGAAAAAAAAAAGAGGCAGGTGGCTGTTGGCGTTGAAGATTGTGTGAGTGTGTGAGGTGTGCAACATCTGTGTCTGTCGTGTGAATGCAGCTGGATTGTGGAGTGCGTGAGTGGAGTTGTGATTAGTGTGTGACTTGCGTGTGTGTGTTGGTGAGAGGAGTGTGTGCTGTCTGAGCAGGAAGGAAATTAGTGTGTAGAGATAGGAGCTTGACGTGTCTGCTGCGTATATGAGCATAGGATCTGTGGGCTGTGATTTGCTGTGAGTGTGCTGTGCAGTGTGGGTTTTCTGCGTGGGTCATTGCAGAGATTGTATCTGCGTTGGTCTGGAAGCTTGCATGCTGGCTGGGCAACGTGAAGAGAAGAAGTGTTGGTTGTGTGGTTTTGGTGTAGGTGAGTGAAGAAACAGCTAAAACAGAAGGAAAAAAATGACAACATGAGAGGCGCAAGTCGGAGGACGCGGAAGTGAAAACCAAAAGATAGACCATTATTTTCACACATTCCATGGCTGATCGTTGGAGCTTAACATTGGCAGCATATTCAATGAATTTTCATGGCTAATTTATCCTAATCCTTCGGTTCAATGGAAAAGGTAGGAGTTTGGAGTTTTTATAGGGGAGTTTAAACTGCAATTATCTTCTGTGCATTTAATTATTTAGTAATTCATAGATTTTACTATTTAATTATTTAGAGTTGTGTTTTGATTATATTTTTGAATTGGAAGATTTTGTAATTGGATTAATGTTTGGCTATTGATATTGTGTTGATTTTGGATTTAATTTCATTACTTTATTTTGGGTCAAAATTTTGTATTGAGATTTTAGCGAAATTGGCGATTATTCAAGGTGGCTTGAATTATTGGATCATTTTATCTGCTGCTGTCATTAATTCTATTTTCTTAATTATTGCGTAAAAGTCGAGCATTGGCATTAGTACCCTTAGTTCTATTTTACTAGTCCGGTGGCAGTTAGTAAATTGAGATTTTTGGAAAATATTTTTGTAACAATTCGAGGTGGCCCGGTTGTTAGATTAAAAGCTCGATTTTAATTCTTGGTTTAATTGTTTTAACTCTCATATCTGTTTGAGTGATGATTGCCTGCGTTATTGAACTGGAGGATTGCGTTTATCATTGTTAATTACTTGTGTTCGTTTTCTTATTTAATTCGCTCATTATCATTTCATATCACTCATTTAAATTTTAAAATACCAAAAACAAGTCTTTAGTATTTCTGTTAATTCGTTGCAAACTTTAGCGGTAATTGTTCAAATCAAATCCATTTTACAGTCTAGGTTACATTGCATTTAGTTATTTAGGAACGTACAAAAGGAAAAAAAAGTATCATTTCAAAAGAAAATTTTAGCTAGTACTAACTACTTTGATTGATGTTGGTCGTGGCCTATGTGCTTTTGAGTGGGTAGCTTGCATTTCAGTTTATGTTTGAGTTATCTTACTATCTATTAGACCCTAAGTCTTAATAGCGTAATTATGTAAGTATTGTCGAACCTTGACCAATATTTGACATTCGAGATGACGAAACAAAACAAAGACTTACGAGTAGGCCAAAAAATAGGCATTGTCAATGAGTTGGCGTACATTGGAGTACATCGACGACAATCTTCAATGAAATGCAACATTTGGATGTGAGATCAAAAGGTTATCGGAAACAGACCTTGAATAGAAGGCTAGCTAGATCACACGTATGACAGGGATATACAAAAGAACCAAGGTAACTTGACCAAGTAAGATTAAGCATGGTTCGAGCTTTGGCTAGCTTTGATGGGTCGTAAGGCATTGATTGGCTTGGTTAGGATGAGCTGGACTGACCTAAGACGTCTTTGGTGGAACTAGAGATAAAATATGCTCAAATTATGGACCATGGATAAATGGATTAAACCATGAGTGCACATTGCGAATTGGCTCAAAACTTGGTTGCCTTCACCTTTGGATAAAGATTATGGGTGATGTGTCAAAGTTAGTGGGATAAATCATCAAATAAGTGGGAGGACATGGCAAAGAATATGGATGAGGTGTCTTGTCTTTATTTATCACATGTTCCTTTTACTTAGAAGTAGGGTGGTGGTAAGACATATAAATCACCCACTAAAGTAGTGTCTAAAGTAGTTAGGGATGTCAACCACTAACTAAGTTAGTGACTTAGTGACCTTATGCTTACTTTCTTGTGTTCTTACCCAACAAGTCTTCAAAAGCTTATAAATAGCTCATTTGAGCAAAAGTTTCATTCAATTAAAGAGAGATGAAGCTTTCACTACAAGAAATAGGACGTTTAGCGACGAAAATTACCTACGGAAAACATTTGAATTCCAATGGTAATATAAAATAGTGATGGAAATTACCGACGGCCAATGACATCGTTAAAATGGTTGTCGATAAATTTACCGACGGATCTAAATATTCTGTCAATAAATTGACTGACGGAATTCGTCGGTAAACATCGATCATTTTATCGACGAAAAATAAAATTCCGTCTGTAAATAAAATTAATTAAAAAAAAGTGCCTATCATCATTGACGAGGTGTTCTTGAAGACTCTTCCTTTTATCTTCAGCAAAACTAGTCACACATTTCTCAACCTCTTTGAGCACAACCAACCATCTTTTCAACATCTCTCTCTCTCAGCCTCTACAAGAAAGGAGGCCTCCTCTAGTCTATTCATTGTTTGCTTAACGCTTCTATAGCTCTGATTCCCCAGAAATGCAATTGAAACTAAATCCGCCAAATAGAAAGTACCTAACGATTATACATTTCGCTCAAAACAAATCAGGCAAAATGGCTTGTTGGAATATTGCATTAAGAAATATCTTCTATAGCCTTAATGGACTTACAAGAAATATACAAGAAGCAAAATTCTAGATAAGAGAAATGCCTATAAACTAACACAGAGATGAGGAGAGCTAAAAGAAAGATTGAAGACGCAAACTAACCAGAATTCAGTAGAGTATTCAGAGAGCTTCCCTATACTGGATCTTATGGGCTTTCTTCAACAATACTCGTTTCTTCTTCAACAACAAAAAGAATTCAACACATAAATCAATACTATATATGACAATCAAAAACCCACCAAGAAAGAGTAATAAATAATCCGGAGAAAAAAAAGCAAGAAAGAAGAGGAACTCACCAGATGGGAGAGGAAGTCACCGGAGGAGGAAGAAGACCGAAGAGTGCCGAAGAAGAAACGAAAAAGATGAACCAGGGGGGAAGAGGTGTTCAAGTGTTTTAAATGTGATTTACCGACGAAAATTAGCAAAGGAAATTTCCGTCGAAAATTTTAAATTTTATTATACCGCCTTCCCTCCATAATAATTTCAGTGTAATTACCAACGGAAGCTTTTACCGTCCCTAAAGTCCGTCGCTAATTTTGTCGGGATAGTTTCCCTCCATTTTTAGCGACGGAAATTAGAACCGTCGTTAAACGAAATTTTTCACGTCGATTTTAGCAACGAAAATAAGATTTCCGTTGCTAATTTGCCACGTTTTATTTTTTATCGGTAATTTTCCATCGCTAATTCCTATTTTTCTTGTAGTGTTTTGATTACTTTGTATCAAATGAGAGTAATGTAAAGGTGGACAATTTTCTGTGAAGCTTTGTGCAACTTTCTCTTCTTCTTGCTATTCGTTTTATTGTGTTGACTAAGTAAAATTCATGGGTCTACTTTAGCCTTTGTGAGAAATACCTTAAATACGAGAGATTTAATAAGGTTGAAATTGAATTGTGAAAGTTCAACTACCGTATTTAGACTTTGACTCATTTTATGTTTGAACTTAGACTTTTTTACAAAGTCTTTGTCACACCATCCATCTAGCTATCTACAACATCTGTATTCATATATCTCATATCTTAATTTCTCATCTCCACTCTTTGAGGCTTGAATCCACTGTGATATAGCGTTAAACGAAATAAGGTTAAACAATATGCTTAATTTGAAGAAATATGAAAATTTATTTGTAGAAAAAATTTAAAGTTATTTGAATTTAATAGTATTGAGGGCAAGCAAAAGAGTAACTGGTAAAGTTATTCTTTTGTAACCGAAAGATCACAGGTTCGAGTCATGAAAATAGACTCTTTGTAAAACACAAAGAAAAGATTGCGTATAATTGATGACCTTCTCCTGACTCTTGTAAAACGATGAGCTTTGTACGCTAAAGCATAAAACGAGGGGATTCTTTTTGTTTTGACTGTCCTTGTCTCACTTTCTTGTTCGACTGTTTCTCCGAGTAAAATAAAACATATCCTAGAAGCCAACCATATTCCCGACTTGATATGTATCTTCTATACGACTATACCCTCCTCTATGAATCAAAATCATGCGGACAGTGGACAGATTGATGGTGAAAGATTCAGACATTTCGTTGTTGGTATGAACACTAGGTGGCCGTTCCTCTTGCTCTTTTTGGGACCGAACCCACGTGACACTATTCTTTCTTTAGGAGATTAGGCCACAAAAACTTCTATTAATTAGTTTTTTAATTTAACATTCACAAAAATACAAAAATCACCTTTTTTTTTATTTTAAGTAAAGTAGTGTATAAAGAAGGCATAAATTGTTTTAATTGAAAATGGTACGATGTGAACATAACAAAATTTTGATCTGGCTGTAGCAAAAATTTTAACAGCATTTAATCTTTTTTAAACATATTTTTATTTTTATTAGTTGCTTTTTTATTCTAGTAGTAAAAGGTATTAGTGTAATGTTTAGGTTTAAAAAATTTGACCGGTATTAGTCTGTCATAAAATTAGTTAAATATTGAATAAAATTAAAGAATTTGAAAAATGATTAAAGAAAACTATCATAAATTTAAAATTTAATTAAAAAGAAAATTATTAAATAAAAATTTATTTATTTATTTATTTTACAAATTGATTAGTTTACGAAAAATGACAAATTAATCTGATCAGTTTTTAATAATAAATTAGTAAACTAAATCAAACTGAAAAGTTAAAAACTAAACAAAAAATAGGTGATTCGTAAATTGGCCAAACTGGTTTAACTTTTAAAACATTGCATTATTGTCTCTTATGATCTTTTATTTATTTATCTTGGATCTGAGTGGACCATAATCCCTAACATGGATTGCAATTCACAGCATTTATATACGAGAAGGGAAAATAAAAAGGTTCAAACTAAGTCCATGCTTTACTTTTTTATGAATACGCTTTAACTTTTTAACATTAATATGGTAGTTAATATTGACTCTTGTTAAAATATTAATTTGTTTAGCTCAAATGGTGTGAAAAAGAACGTCCAATAGTCCGCGCTGTTTCTCTTTGGGAAACGTTACCGTAGTTACCAAGATTAGGAGGTGATTTTTGAGTAAACCCCCACTATTAAGCCTCCTGCCATTGAAAAGATTGCTTGCATACGTGGACGTATGTACATGTAGGTATAGTCTGGTCCAATGACTATTGCACTTTCATGGAACATTAGGACGCTTTAATTCTGCTGCTTGACTTTGATTGACTCGTTTGGTTACCTCTGATTTTCTATGCAAAGCCAAAAGGAGGAAGGAAAGAAAAGATCCTTTACCTGGTATATAGTACATTAGGTTTCTTTCCTTAACTTTGAAGAAACTCGCCTGATTACAATATAAAGCAAGCAATTGACTACGGGTCTTTGCAAGAGGGAAAATTTGAAACAGCACAATG
>JAOSBP010000206.1:42839469-42852968 GCA_027563825.1 Erythroxylum mucronatum
GACATAAGAATGCTTGGTAATTCCACTTCCTAGAACTTCACCTTCTGAACCTCGAATCAAAAAACCCGATGTAGCAGTTTTATTGTTAGAATCATATACAGTCAATCTTTGTTTATTTGTGGTGTCTTATGAAAATCGTTCTATAAACTACTTAGACTGATATATAAGTTGGAAACTCATAATACAAATCTTTTGAAGCTTATTGGTGAGATGTTCTAAGAGCCGTGAGTTATAGAGAAAAAAGTTATTATCAATTCATGTGATCTAACAATGTTACATATCTTAAATCAGAAATTACCCAAATGTAGCCTTCTCGATTCATGTGGTCTAACATTAGTACATACTATAGTCTTGGAAGGAATAAAAAATTTCTGCCCGTATCCTTTGAATACATAATAAAAATAGGTAAAGACAACAAATAAATACTACCAAGGCACAAAATTTTTATGTTCCTATCGTCCGTCTCCACCTATAAGAACATAAACCAAACGCGACGTAAGGGTTGCAACTATAGTTTTTAACACCTATAAATATTCTAATAAAAAAGCTAGTATTTACTCTAACTTGTTATTCTTATAAACTGCTATTTGACCTTTCTCATTGTATAATCACACGCAAGAGGAATCTTACGTATAGCATGCCAGGTGGAAGGTAATGTAAGCAACCTAACGACACGCGCCAAGCCTTCGCGCGTTCAGTTACCGTTTTGGTCCTTAAAAAGAAAGAGACCGGACCAGACCAGACCCCCAGAGAGACACCCCTCTCTTTCTCTCTCTACCTTTCTCACTCTAAATCAGAAAAAAAAAGGTTTTAGAAATAATTAATTAATAATAATAAATTATTGTTATACATCTTCTCTCATATAAAAGGCACGGCTTGGAGCGAGTAGCGAGAAAGAAAGAAAGAAACGACTTTGTTCTTTGGCTCCACAGTGCCATTAACTCTCTGTGTCTCCTCTCTTTCAGAAATCTTCACAAAAAATCAAGTCTTTTTGGACATTAAAGCTCGTTTTTTTACACAGGTACGTTATCACCTCTGCTTGTTCTTCTTCGTCTTCTTTAACTTTGTGAAGATTGTGTTATGTATGTATATGTGTGTGTGTGGTCGTTGTATGTGTGTGTGTCACGTTTTTGCTTGTTGTTTAGTTCATACCGAGTGAATCGGTGCGTAAACACGGACACCCATTTCCTCAAGTTAGCTCTTTTTTCACTTGGGTTCAGTTTTTACGGCTTTCTCTTTTGTTTCTATGAGTGGAGGAGGAGGGTGAGTTTTGTATAGTAAAAATTTGAGCTTCATGGTTTTCTTTTGCTTCTTTGTTTGTTTGTTTCAATCAGCTCACACTTTCTGTGTTCTGCCTTTGTCTTTGCTTGTTTGTTCTATATTAGCAATTTAATGCTGGTTTTCTCCTATGGGTTATCGGTTTCTTCCCAGTGTATAAAACAGCTGAATTCTTTGGGATCGTTTCGTAATTCTAATCATAGCTTCGTGGTTCTTTTTTTCCCTTCTAATGAATTCTTGGATTATGTGAGGCGATGCCAAAGCTTTGGAATGTTGGTGGTTATGTTTGATATGTTTGAAGTTGGTTCTTTCTGGAGATCAATGTGGCTAAAGGGTCACTGTGTTTCTGTGGAAAGCTCAAGCTTTTGTTTTTGTTCTTAGAATGGATGTATAGTTAGTTGCCTTCTTGCTTC
Source organism: Erythroxylum mucronatum (assembly GCA_027563825.1). Taxonomy (NCBI): domain Eukaryota; kingdom Viridiplantae; phylum Streptophyta; class Magnoliopsida; order Malpighiales; family Erythroxylaceae; genus Erythroxylum; species Erythroxylum mucronatum. The sequence continues at coordinate 42,841,161 of JAOSBP010000206.1, forward strand.
TTTGGGTTTGAAAATGGATCTGGGAATGTTGGTTTCTTGGTTATTTGATCTTTGATAGCTACCTGCAACTCTCCTTCTTTGTGTTTTTGTGGGGTTGGTGATATTCCACAATTTGTTTTTCTTCATATATTTTATTTGCGTTTATGTCTCTGATTATTCCAGATTTTTTCAGGACATGCAATAACTGAGAAGGAGTTATTGATCAATAATTATCTTTTCATTAAGTTTAAATTTTCACATTATTTATAAAATAAGAAATTTTTTATTTTTTATTTTTTTCATTTTTCACCTTAGTTTCATCTGGACTTTTGAGCACTTAATTATAGCATATATATTTAGAGAAAGTATTTCGATATCCTGTGGAGGTTTTGATGCGGGATAGGGTAAAGTTGGATTTTTTTTAATAAAATAATTATTTAAAACGAATATTTTCAAATTATCAAAATTTTAATTTAACAAAACATATTTTTTGTTTTAAAATAAAATTTGGACGTAAAAATGTTAATTTCACAAAAACCTACTTATTATACTAGGAGTAACTCACTATAGATGCCAATACTTGAAGAATTTTTTCTTTCCCCTTTCCAAAATGTTGATGTAGTTTTTGCTTATTCTCTTTGGGAAATGGGGAAGAGAACAGAGATATTTTGTTATTTGCTGAACAACCATGTTTGGTTTCTGTATTTTCCTTGATAGATGGATCTTGTGGATATAAATCATAGTGAAAGCTTCACTGATGATGACTCTGGTGATCAACCATCATCTGAAGGAGCTCCTGGTGTATTTGACGGTTCTCATGATCCTGAGCTGCTTCCTCGGATTGGAGAGCAGTATCAGGTTGAAATTCCTCCACTGCTGACAAAAGCTGCATACATTCTACTGACAGAGAATCCAAATGATGCAATGTCTTCTAATACTAAGTGTGAACTTTTAGTTGGATTACCTATATCATTAATGTGGATTAGCTATGAAGTTGACATTGTCAAAGATGGACCAAAATTTCCTGTTCTTTTGACCAATGTGTCTGTTCAAAACAAGTTCATACAACCTGAAAGCAGCAGAGAGACAAAGAATTTTGCTGATGGTGCACTAAGACCTAAGGGTGAGCTGATAGATGAAGCACTAGATGGTGTAGTGAAAGTAGACCCTTCTAGAGTCCTGCATTTACAACAAGGATTCAGAGCTGAAATGCTTCAGGAGTGTGAAGGCAAAAGTTTCTACATGGTTCCTGGTTCCTTTGGTGACACATGGACTGATACGGAGGAGGCTGGTTTTCTCCTTGGATTGTACATTTTTGGGAAGAATCTTGTTCAAGTAAAAAATTTTCTTGAGACGAAATCTATGGGTGACTTACTTTCATTTTATTATGGGAAGTTTTATAGGTCGGACAGATATAATAGATGGTCTGAGTGCCGAAAAATGAGAAACAGAAGAAGTATATACGGACAACGAATATTTACAGGGTTGAGACAACAGGAACTCTTATCCCGTTTGCTTCAGAATTTGTCAGAGGAAGACAAAAAGACTTTGCTGGAGGTATTCTCTGATACTTTACTGAATTTTGCTCATTTTCTGACTTGTAACATATGTAAAGTGAAGGGGAAATGGTTACATTTGGAGAACACTTTGCATGCATAAAGTCGAAAGGCACAGACCAATAAATGACAAACTCACAAATCAGAGCTTACAACAGATCACCTAACTAGTAAATTGCTTTATAGCAAATGTGTCTTGCCAATTGTCTTCAAACTTTTTCTTGAACACTTGCCAAAAGTTTCTTTAGTTTCTTTTAAACCTCAAATGGTTTCTCTATTCGACTCTCCCCAAGAAGTTATATCTCAGGCCTTGACTAAGTTATGTTGACATCTTATTTACTGTTAATTTTATTTTCTTGTTTAGCTTGCTCATTCATTTGGAGAAGGAAGAGTGCAACTTGAAGAATATGTGTTTGCTGTGAAAGCTAAAGTTGGTCTGCGTGCCCTTATAGAGGCAGTGGCAATTGGTAAAGGGAAGAAGGACCTTACTAGCATTGCCATGGAACCTATAAAATCTAATCAAGTTTCTGGGGGCCGCCCAGAAATACCAATTGGCAAGGCATGCTCCAAGCTTACACCTTTGGAAATTACGGATTTCTTAACTGGAGGCTATCGTTTGAGTAAAGCTCGATCAAATGATCTCTTCTGGGAAGCTGTTTGGCCCCGTTTACTTGCAAGAGGGTGGCATTCTGAGCAGCCTAATGATCATGGGTTTGCTGGAGTTTCCAGAAATTGTCTGGTATTTCTAATCCCTGGTATCAAGAAGTTTTCAAGGAGGAAACTTGTGAAAGGAACTCACTTCTTTGATTCTGTTAGTGATGTGTTAAACAAAGTTGCTGCAGATCCAGCACTTCTTGAACTTGATGAAGTGGAGGGTTATAGTAACAAAGAAGAGAAAGGCTACAGCAGCGAAACAAATATTGATCAAGGAGATGTTCCTCATCAACAACGCCATTGTTATCTGAAGCCTCGAATCCCAAGCCGAAACAAAGATGCTATGAAGTTCACCATTGTTGATACAAGTCTGGCCACGGGGGAAATAACAAAGGTGAGAGAATTGAGAAGATTTCCAGATGAAATTCTGAACATCCCAAGCTCAAGTACTGATTCTGAAGAAAGTGGGGGAAATTCCTCCAAGGGACAGGTATCAGACGAATCTGATCCTCCATCTTTTGATACTAATAACTCCAAACTGTCCAGGTTTATGAAGATTAATGTGGATAAGACAGATAAACAAGATTTGAAAAGTAATGCTCCAGAAAAGAGTGTCGTTCTTGCTTTACGAGCTCCTAATGACCGGAAATGTGACAAATGGAATCGTAAGGAACAAGTCAATGCTGCCAAGCGCCATGTGACACGCAGAACCAAAAATGGTGATGGATTGCAAATAGCCCCTGGTACAAACCCTCGAAAGAGGTTAACTGCTTATAAGAAATCAGAGACGAAGTCTAGCACAATTGACACCGTTGTTAGTTCCAAGTCAAAGCAAGGTGAGGCTGGATGCTCCATAGGCAGGCATGATGTTAGAGAAATCATCACTTTGCATGAGAATCTGTCTCAGGAGAAGTTATCAACCAATAGACACTCATCTATGGGCAGTCCAAACATTGGTGATGAATGCTCTTCCAATTGTAACACTTCTGGTGTTGAAATTGCTCAGGAGAAACCTCAAAACCGGGTATTAATTGACCTGAATGTACCTATTGTGCAAGATACAGAAACTGAACCTTTGACAATGGACATGGCTAAAAATTTGACTGATCAAATAGACGAGCAGAGGCAGACAGATGATGTTAATACCGTTGAAACTTCGAAATCTGTAATTGACGATCAGCAACATAGCATGAACTCACGCAGACAAAGCATCAGAAATAGGCCACCTACTGCTAAAGCATTGGAAGCTGTTGCTTGTGGGTTTTTAGGTGTGAAGCAGAAGCGAAGAAGCAGGGATGAATTTTCTCTCGACAGCTCAATATCAAGACCTTCAAAGCGTGTCCGTAGCAGGGCGAGGATCACCAAAAAGTCTAGCTCTGGCATTGAAGATCTGAAAGAAGGTGGCAGAGAAAATGGAGCATGGAAAGGATAATCAGGATATAGTGAGCAAATGTGAGCTTTCACTCGCAGAGAAACAAGTTCCAGTCAAGCTCCAAAGATGGTGGGATGATGAATTCTCAACCTGCAGTTCAACAATCTGACTTCTGCCTCAAGAAGTAAGGAGGAAAAACCATTTCTTAGCTGCAGCAGGATCCAAAGAGTATAGCAGTTCTTATCTCTTTCTGCAAAAACCTGCTGGGACTGGAGACCTCAAAGGGACATCCATGGCTGGAGTGAAACAAGAAAAGGAAGTTCTTTTGCAATTTGGAACTTTCCCTTTCAGCAACCAATACTTGGAAAATCTTTCCTTTCACCATTTGGTGGCTGTTCATACGTCTTTACTATAATATCTTTGTTTCTTGTAAACTATGAGGTGACCAACTAGGAAACTCAAAAAGAGCAGTATAAGTTTGTAAGGTGTCTATACCAGCTTATGCCTCAATTCCAGCTGAAATTGGTTGCGAGCATAATCAAATATATGAGTTTTTTCATAGCTTTCATGCCATATTTTTCCTACAACTCATTTTTGTTTCTTCTAAATTCTTCCTTAAATTTTGACTTTTAAGTGTATTTTGATCTCTTAGTTTTATTTTTCTTAAGTAATTTTGACATTTTATAATAATATTGATTAAATTCATATGGCCCTTATTTAGTTTTTTTATATAATTAATAATTATATACATGTTTGAGGTTAATTTGATAAAAAAACAAAATTTAGGCATAAAATTGCATTCAATATTAAAATTTAGTAATGAATTTAAGATTTTTAAAAAATTAGAAGTTGAATAAAAATATTTATTTAAATATTTATTATTCAACTCTATCACTTAATATTATTTTTTAATACAAGCATTATTTTTAATAAAGTTATTAAGATTTTTGTCATAATCCTTAGTTAATTGTTTAGATACAAAAAGGTGAATGAAACATGATAATTGTTTTCCCTAAAATGTTATTTTGATAATTTTTCATGAAATTATTTCATATGCTCTTTTTTAATTTATTTTTAATCAAAAAATTAATACATTAAGATCCGTATTATTATTAGTTTGATAAAGATAAATTATTTTTTATTTTTTATTTTTAAATTGAAGAATTCTTAAAACTTTAAATTATATACTATTTTTTTATTATATAAGTAAATGGTGTAGTGTTTATTTATACAAAATATTGAAAAAAAATTAAAAATTTTAACATGATAAAATAAGTTTTAATATTTATTTTTAAAACATTACTTAGTTTTTTACAATATAAAAGTGAAAGATGTGATTTTTATTTACATAAAATATTAAATAAAATATATAATTTAATAGAACTAAAATTGAATATTATAAAACTTCAATAAGCTTACGTGGATTGTGGAGAATGCCGCCACGTATGTCAACCATTTCCCGACAGAAAAGCTCTGCTTCGCTTCTTCTCTTTCTCGAAACACGCTAGTTCGTGATCTTCTCAGAGTAGAGGTTATGGGTCAGGCATTTCGTCGAGCATCTGGCAGAATCCGAGCCACCGATCCTCCTCCGAAGACTGCAGTCGACCGACGGCCCCCGGTGGGCTCCACAGACAAGGTGGATATTTCGAGGACAACAACGTTGTACAATGAGAACCAGACCGGTGTTGATTCTGGTTAGTTCTTAACGGCCTTTGTTTTAGCCTTATATGGAGAGTATGAGATTAACTTGAAATATTGAGTTTTTTGGAGTTGGGTCGGTTCGGTGGAAAAATCCCAGAAACAGGAAAGCTCACGTTAGTTCAAATAAGCTGTTTTTACCATTGTTTTCCCGTGTCGAGGTTCTCTCTGGTTTGAATCAAAGTTTCAGGTTTAGACGAGAGTTTGGATTTAATGTTGTGTATTTTAGTTGGATAAGTTGAGGCGTCTCTGTGGTTTCGAAGATAATGTTAGTTGAAACTGGTGTGATTACAAATGGATACTAAATATTCAACCCTTTTCCTTGTCACGAGCACATGCTTGAATAACGGTCTTTTTTCAAGCCCTTGCCCTCCTTTGATTGAGTCAATGCACATCTTTGCGCCCAAGATGGTATTACCAGATTGGAAATGCTTGTTTGTATGACACCAGCGACTAGATTTTTCCTATACAACGGGGAGTTGTATTTTCTTTTTGATGAGTAAGGATCATGTTTTTATGAGTATTGTTTTGATATTTGATGAACTTCTTCGTTTTGTTGCGAGAACAATCTTGTTTTGCACCGGAAGTGGCATAGCAAGGATTGAAGTTTTGGAAACTTGCTTTTACATACAATGAGTGCATGTTCATGGTATTTAGCAGCTGTTTATGGGTATGCTAACTTCATACTACCTCAAATTTGTTGTTGTAATGTTTTGTTGAGATGGCCCTCCAAGAGTTAACCCTGAGAACGTTCTTCAAGAACGAGATCCGCAATATGATGCAATGCTTGGTCAAATGGTGGGTCGAATTAGATCAAAACCGGGTGGAAAAGCTGAGATTGGTGAGGTGAGTTACAGTAAAAACGACAGTTAAGTGTTTGTTTCACTTACCATTGCTCATTAATCTTTTCACTGTTATGTAGTAAGCACTTCTTCTGATAGGGGTGAGGTGAGTTAATGCTGGGTTTATGATAACAGGCATCAGTGGTAGAAAGGTACAATCGGCCTATGCCTAAGCTGCGAAACACAAAAACTGATTCTGGAAGGTATGAAGACCGACCTGTGCCTCCTGGGACTCTAAATGTGATGCAGTTGCGCCACATCATACTCTTACATCAAGGCAAGGCTGATGATCACGAAGGGCCTATGAGCATCCACCGAATTGCTGAGAAGTTTCAACTTGAAGTTGCACAAGTCGAGAGGATCGTACAATCAATATCACTGCCTCCAGAAGACAGCCAAGAAAGGAAAAGCCATAATTGACAATCACAGCAACAGGATTTGCTTTCTCTTTTACATCACTAAGAAAACTTTCTGTTGAATAAGGGAGAGTAGCTGACGAAATTTTAATGTTCTGTCAGCCTCTTGGTATCGGTTGGTGGCCATTGAAAGAGCAAATATGTAGTCAGTCATCACTCATTTGTAGGAGTGTTTGTACACTAGAATGTTGTTCAGGGGTTAGTAGTCATCATCCATGAACTGCATATTTGCTATTGGATGAGAGTCAAAAGTTCACTTGGATATACTGTTGGAAGTGAGATTTTACTTTCCATTGAACTGCAGAATAACAAAAAGTTGAAATAGATTTACTGATTAGATGAACAGAAGTTGCAGATAGCCAGATACCATGAAGTACAAAACTATGCCATCGTGTTGGCTGTTACTGAATGTTTGAGATGATTTCCATTCTTGCCTTCTTTCATCTTTCTCTGCTCGATAGCCCCTTTTGGCCTTTTAAATTTTATGTCACGCACCAACCTATAATTGTTGTCCTCATCACTGCTCCTGATCTTCAAGTGCAAGTGGGTGCCTCTAAAGATACCAAGTTAGTTTGAACTTCGAGTTCGATCTAACTTAAAGTCAACAAGTCAAGTCTAGTTTGACAATCTTTTTTTAGGTTGGACTAATCATTGAAAATCAACTTAATCATATTTAAAGTCAATTATCAGGTTTGAGCTTAAGATTCGGGTCTGGGCGGATTTATTGTTGTAGCCCTTCAAACTTACTATTTTTGGTATTGAACTATCTACTCTATTAGTGAAGTCTGAAATTGCTTTCCTTGGAAAAAACAAACTCTTTTCCTTTTTAGGATCAACGGTAATAAAATAAAAGATTATGCACAAATCAAAACTCAATAGTGATATGATATTCCAACATAACACCCTTAAATCTACAAACACAAATCTCCAATGCTCTAATTTCAACAATGATTCTTCTTTTCCTTCTATAAGGCTATCTAATCCTCATCTCAGAGAGCAAAAATGGCAAAAATTGGATGATGAAGTGGGCTAAATAGAAAAATAGAGAAACTTATACAAAGAATGAAGTTCTTCAAAGATATCAACTCAAAGTAGCATCTAAGAGATCATGCAAAGCTTCGTAAACGACAAATGTTACGGCTCCGGCCGGTGCGGCCTTTATGGTAGAAGGGAGAATTCCCTTATAAAGACCAGCACAACCCTCTGCTTCTAAGATTCGGACAAATGCATCAAACATGCTTTTATAGGCGTGGTTCTCAACTCTAGCACCATATTTTGGATGCCTATGTAGCCCTTCAATCTGCAAAGGGATGACCAAAAAGTGAAAATTATTCAGAAGTCATGCATAATTATGACCATTACTTAGTGACTGCCTTGGTTTGGTCCTATTGCTACTGCTTAAAAGATTGATATGCTCACAAACTTCCGATAAGGTTAACACGAGACAATTTATAGTAGTGAGATGAAACTGAGCATATGAAAGCAAAAGAATCTATGAAGTGAGACACCTCAATAAGGGCGGAAACCTGCCTGGAATCTTTTCTTGACGACGTCGAGAGGATGACAGACAAGTTTGGCGCATGTCCCGGCAGCAAACCCGCATACAAAATACTCAAAGCTTGAGAGTTCAGTGTCTGCCGAGCTTACTTCAGGTGAGATGTAACGTTTCCAGCCCTACAATCAAACCAGTAAAAAATGGATCACAATTCAAACTAGCTAAGCATATGTTTACACAAATCAGAATGAAATATTCACCAATGATCGAAACGAGTATGTAAACCGCACATAGTAAATTTGACATAAATCTTTTAGAGGAACAAATTGCTTAATTCTAAGGATTCCTATTAGTATTTGGTAAGTGATTCATAACTTGAGAATACATAAGGGAAAATGGTGACAATCCAGAAAAAGAATAAATGTGCAAGTATCAGTTCTGCTTCTGACCTCCAAAGAGATCGTAACTTTTATAGAGTAGCATCTTAAACAGAGAACAAGAACTAAAACTCATACCGTGGTCCAACGCTTGAACATATCATAGGTACCAAACTGAAGGCCAGCATAAGGAACAATCTCCACCAAGGTTGGTGATAATCCAGAATATAATCCCCTGATGCCACGAGTTCCGATAATATCAGCAATTGCAGACCTCATTGTTGGATAAACCTAATACAGACACTTCTTAGCCAAACAGTAACACGACAACTAAATGATGTGCTAAACATTTGGATTTGGTCCTAAAATTATATAATGAAATTTAAACTTGACTGAGGCAAGTTAACAGTGTAAGATTTGTAGCTACCACTTAGACATTCTTCTTTATGCTGTCAGGATTGTTTTAATCCTCACCAACACTTCATATCAAGTTATGATAGGTAAATGGAAAGAACACAAAGGACCTCTAGAAAGGAAAAGGAACAGAAAAGGACATCTTAAACCCCACCAATTGAAGGCCATTTAACTGACTTAAAGAAAAATCGATCTGATACCACATGATAGATCACAGTCATATTTCATACCTTAGGTTCACCTTGTGAAGCTAATATCGTTCGGACAAGATCAAACGGGTATGATCCAAGCGTAGCCATACAGCCTGCTAACGATCCACTTACATATGACACATAACGACTCAACTTTTCATGATCCTCTACAGCACAATAACAATCATGTGAGACACCGAAGCAATAGCAATCTAAATGTGCAATACCATAAATATAATCGCCACAAACGAGATAAAATTGCAGAACAGATAATTTTAAAAATTCCTGATCTGTTCATCCAATACCTTTCTTAGAAGAACCTGCCAGAAAAGTTTTCAATTTCTGTAACACCACAAATTGAATGGATGTATATGGCATAACCATCAGTAAAGCTGGGACATTACCACGCCAAAAGCCCTGAAACAAGCAACTACATGATATGAAAAGGCACAATATAAGCAAAGATCTCTGCAGACTAGCAGCAACAGAACTATAGCTCCCTAAGAACATTCCTTTTTCTTGCTACACTTAGAGCTGGATAGAATATCAAAATCAGAAACATATTTTAGTTGCAGAAAAGCCACCTACTTCCCAAAAGTTATATTCTGAAAGATTTTGGTTGATTTCCCTTTGCTTTGAAAGGATGCACAAACCAGAAAACTTGTCAAAAGCTAGGCTCGACAATGCATTCGTCAAATCACGAAGAGAGTTCACCATACCGGCAATCCTTCTTCTCTGAATATATCTTTTGTTGCTTGCAACATTCCGGTGTACTTGGATGGTCCATGCACATTTTTGTGAAGCAAGGCCCACGAAGACGTGGGTTCCAGTTGAACCTGTATCAAATATACATATCAGTAGGCTTGAGAATCTCCTACAACTACATGAAAAGGCACATAAATCTATCAAATAATTGCATACAAACTGAATTACCCTAATCCCTAAATCCTAAGAAGTAAGAATTTTCTCTCTTTATCACCCAAATTTGTATATCCATCTCAATGTAGAAGTCGAAGATCCACTAAACAACTGCCATCCATGATTCTAATCTTAACGAAACGTCAATGAATCTTAATCAAATATATACATACATTTACAAAACAAAAGATGCAAAGATCTTTATGGAAATTAAGGCATGGACGAGATAAATAACCTGGAATCTGATCTTAATAACATCAAGAGGAGAGGTAACAGTACGCGAAACACCACCGGCAGTGGCTCCGGCGGTTGCCTCAATCAGCGCCTGCTTAAGGCGGTTTGGCTCCTGCATTTCCCGCGCAACAGCCACCTCCCTCCTGTCTCTCGCCCTCTTTAAGCTACCCCACAAAACACCAATCCATCAAGAAAAGATCAAAAACACAACAACCAACAACATCAAGAACAAACAGATACGGAAGAAAACAATGCCAAAGTTCAGGATCAAATGCGAGAGAGAGAAGATGGGAACCTGGAAAATAGAAAGAAGATGGAGGAATTCCAATCGAGGGTATTTTCTAGAAATGATATTTCTTCGCCGCCGCCGCCATCGCCGTCACTTCTCTTCTTCAGATTTTCAGACAGATATTCTTAGGAGAAAGAGACAGTTGTTGATTACAACGTTGACTTTTTCTTTCACCGTTTCTCGACAATTTAAGGAATCTATGGTCAACATATATTATCTTTATTTATTTATTTTCTTATTTATATTGTTCAATTTTTTCCTCCTTCTAATCATTCGTACTTGTTGAACAATTAACTTAACAATTATTTTAATATAATAAATTATTAATCATGTTTTTAAAATTAAATTATTACACAATAGTTTATTAATCATATTTTTAAAATAACTATTTTGAAAATAAAAACACAAATTACAAAATTGATTTAATTAATTGATAATAAATTTTAATACATAATGCATCGTAATTAATAATTATCTAAAATTTTTGTAATTACGTGTAAGCACTTTTTATAATTAAATCCGTCAAAAAATTACCTTGCCAATTATCCCACTAATCAAGATTTCAAAGGATTACTAGGCCATTAAGTTAGGGATGACAATAAATCAGATCGGGTAGACCAAACTCACCCTAAACTCGAACTATTTTCTCAATTTAAATGTTAAAATAATATCGTTTTATTAATACACGTCGGGCTTTGAGTTAATCTCGAACTCAGGTTACCTAAGCTTTTTAAAAAATAGGGCCTAATTCATTGACCTTGGTTATTGTCACCTCTACATTAAATGCGTACTTGTATATATGGAATAGAGTTAGAACACGTTGTTGCCGTATGCGTACTTGTATATATGGAATAGAGTTAGAACACGTTGTTGCCGTTAGGATGTTCTAATCTTGTTTTCTTTAATCTAGTTAATGCATTTATGTGAATGATATTTAATGAGACAAGGTTAGAACTGATTAACTAAAATAGAGGATCTGATTTTAATAAAATAATATTCAAAAAATAAATTTCAAGTCATATTAGGACCATGACTTTTTTTTTAAGAGCAAAATATTCAAATTTTCATTCATGATGATAAAACTCATTCAGAGACTAAGGAGTAGAAACCTAAATCCGTAGATGCGCAAAGCGAATAGATGCTCGAACTAAAGAATGAGCACGTTTATCGGCTTACCTACGAATCCACTTATAAGAAATATTCGGTAGCGATAATAACAAAATCTTACAATCACAAATAACAGTACCCAACTCGAAAAAATCAAAGTCTGGTAGCGATAATGACTTGACTTGTTTTTAATTTAGTAAATCATGCAAAGTTTAAAAAACTAATAATCAATTTTAGAATATTTAATCTCTTTCTAGTGACTTTTA
>JAOSBP010000206.1:42853068-42863603 GCA_027563825.1 Erythroxylum mucronatum
TAATTTAGTAAATCATGCAAAGTTTAAAAAACTAATAATCAATTTTAGAATATTTAATCTCTTTCTAGTGACTTTTATGAGATAATATAAGCGGCTTAGCTTACAGATGTTGAAATTGTCCTAAGGCGTTGAATTGAAAATTTTCTAGAAAGTAATTGAATAGTCAATTGTGAAACTAGTCTTCGGAGACACTTTCAACTTCAAATAGTGTATGCTTTTCAAAAAAATAAATAACAATTGAATGTTCTAGATGCGGTGGGAAGAATTGCATTGGATTGAATTTAACTAAAATTTAATTTTAAAATAAAAATTTTTAGTCTAGGCTTAGATTAATATATAAAATATGTCTAATTTTTAAATTCAAAATCGATATTATAAAAATTCTAGATTGAAATTTAACTCACAATTTTATATTTTATAAAATTTTAATAATTATATAAAATATGATTATAATGTATAAAAAACAACCTCTTTATTTGGTAAGGATAAGGTAGTGTATTATTGAACTTCCAAAATTCTGCATTTTTGCGGGAGTGTTGTTATTATTGTATTTATATTAGTGTAAAAATTATATTAAATTAAAAAAACTTAAATCATTTATCAAATAAAAACAATCATAAACTTCTAAAATAAAATAAAATTGTAATTAAATTAGAGTTCTTCAATATCATCACTTGAAGAATTTTTTACTGTAATAAACAATTAAAATATAGAAATGATTTAAAAATAAAATACTTGTTTAAATAACTTTGTAACTTTTGTTATTTTTCTTAATAATTATGCGAATAAAAATATCAAATAACAAATATAAGGTCACTTAAATTTAAGATATTTATAAATATAAATTTGAATTGCATTTTTATAGTTTTTTAAACTCAAAATTGACTTATAAATTTCGTTGAACTCAAATTTTAAGTCCAAACTCAATTTATGAACTAATCTTTAAATTTTAAGCTTTTTAATTTTTGGATTTAACATATTATAAGATCATATTTATAAAATATAATTATAATTCACTTTAATTTAAAATTTATTTAAATTTATACCTAAGTGGGATCTTAACTTTCCTCTTCTTGCAAGATATGCATTCGACGAGGTCAGATCCTCTGTCCAATATTATGGTGTTTTATTGTGTCCAATAAATCTCAGCCATTTATTTATGTAGGTTCCGCGTGGGTCTCACAAAATAAATAGTTGAGATTCTATGAGACAGAATAAGACAGAGTAATATTAGACAGAGGATCCAGATTCACAGAAGACAAAACCTTCATTGATGAACATGAAAATGATGATAGAAGACAATAGTTCTGTCCAACTTTGAAGTTGCAGAAGTCACGAGGAAATATCAACATGCAAATACAAAATTAGCCGGCCTCATCGTAATCTCAGAATCTTGCTAGAGCCGCCCAAGACACGACAGATCAAGCGATACGTCAGACGTAAAACCAACATGAACCTGTCAGTTTCTTGCATCTATATAATGTTAGCAGGATCGTCATCTCCTAATCATCTTTTCATAGATTCTTGGCTCAGTATCATCAAGTATATTTAACATGACGATTAAGGTTCATGGAATTCCAGGCTCTACGGGTGTTGCACGAGTGTTGCTTTGTCTTCAGGAGAAAGGCCTGGAGTACGACCTTGTTCAGCTTAACGTGATGGGTGCAGAACATAAACGACAACCTTATCTGTCGTTAAATGTAGGTTTCCACAAACACTAGCTTTTGTTCTATGTTTGTCTTTCTATATATGCTGAAGTAGAGGTTCAAATGTGTTTTAGATTTAGGGTATGAAAAATTAGTTAAAAGATATAGGTTTTTTGTTTATCAGAAAGATAAATACACGAAACTTTAAGTTACTAGTTGGGGGAAGGAAACCCCGAGATATTCTGTAGAAGGATAGATTAAAATAGGTAGATGCCAAGTTCAAGAGAGCTGACGTAGTAGTTAGCTAGCTAATCCGCAGCTCTATTAGCTTTTCGATAGATATGCCTAGCTTTTAAGAGTAACTTTGTTACAGTTTAAGAAACTCTTTAAATCTTAAATTAAAAAAGATTTTTTTATAGTTTTTAATGTTTTAGAAATTCCTTTTTAAGATACAAGCCTAAGATCCTTTAGTTTATAGAAGCTGATTGCTGTTTTATTCCTTTGTAGCCATTTGGACAGATCCCAGCTTTTGAAGATGGTGATGTTACTCTGTTCGGTATGCTAAATTGCCATTAACAGATAACAAAAATTCATGGTCACACATTAACCAACATTTTCTGTCTGAAATTGTTTCTGTCAGAATCTAGGGCAATCAGTAAGTACTTGGCTAATAAGTACAAGGACGTGGGAACAAACCTCCTCCAATCTGCTAGCTTCCTGGAATCCACCATTATCGACTTATGGATGGAAGTGGAGTCTCAGCAATTCAATCCTCCCATGAGCACGATCATCAAGCAAACCCTCGTGAATCCGATGTTCGGAAAACCTACTGACCAGGAGATCGTTGAAACTGAACTGGCAAAGCTAGGACAAGTTCTTGATGTGTACGAGGAAAGGCTGTCCAAGAACAAGTATCTTGCAGGAGAGCAGTACACGTTGGCTGATCTACACCATATTCCTTACCTTGTTTACTTCATGAAGTCACCTCATGCCACTGTCGTGACTTCTCGTCCCCACGTTAGCGCTTGGTGGGACACCATTTCCTCGAGGCCTGGAACTGTCAAAGTTTCATCGGAAATGAAGTTCTGAGCACGACCTTCATTTTTTCTTTGCCTTTTTCTTTCGAGGGAGGATTAATAAAAGTTAGAGAGATCATTGTTACTCTTATTTTATGTGCATTGTTACTGTTATTATATGTGGTGTTCTTCTTTTTTGTAATGCAATAAATTAACATGTTCTTGATAGAAATTTAATTCTTTACAATGAAAGCCATCACCAATCATATAAATAATCATGTCAAATTATCAGGAATACTTAGATTTGTTGCAAAAGCATAACTAAATTTACGAGAATAACATGATTCTTGAGTCATGCGGTTTTTCGTCTTTTAAGCTAATAAGTTTGTCTGTTTTTTTCAAAAACTCTCTTTTCTGACTAATGGGATATCAGAAAATATTATTGTTCATATGACTTGGGGATCATAATCTTAACTCTTTATATAATTTGTCTTATTTTTATTTTGGCTCATCATAAAATAAAAATTAGATTATTGGGTCTCTACACATTAAAACTCACACTTTATTATATGTAATATAGCTCAAAATTTTTAACTTTAATAGATCACTTTAATCGGACTTAACCTTATGATAGTTCATAATATACAATTAATTCATATATATATATATATATATATATCAAATCCAACAATCTATACATATATAATAACTTTATGAGCTCAAAATTTGCTATCACTACTAAATACATCTTTAATCAATCTTGTTCATTAATTATAATAACATAGGATCAAAGAGGTTTTCATTATACGCATATCATAACTAAACCCACCAATGGTCACTTATTTCAATATAATTGAACAACATAGATTAAGCATGGATGTGTAGCATAGAAATTGCCTGTAATGTGATCTTAACTTGCCTACTTTTAACTGATCCAAACTCCTTATTCCTTAGTGAGATCAACCAAATAAACTTTAAGGTTTAAATAAACCATAAAAGTGTCTATAACTAAAAATCATTTGAAATAACAAACTCCCACTAAAATGACATATCTTCAATAGATAAAACACCCATATGAGCAACATGTTTATGAAAGACCTTGGGTGGTAATCCCTTAGTAAGCGGATCTGCAACCATGGAGTTTGTCCCAATATGTTCAATAGACATTTGACCATCTTGAACTCTTTCTTTAATAACCAAGAGCTGGAGGTCTATATGTTTTGACTTCGTTGAGCTTCTGTTGTTGTTGGAATATAATACTGTTGACTTATTATCACAAAATAATTTTGGTGGTCTTTCAATACCATCTACAATATGCAGCTCAGTTACAAAATTCCACATCCATAATCTATGATTGGATGTCTCATAACATGTTATAAACTCCGTTGCTATAATGGAAGAAGCTATGAGTGTCTGCTTATCACTATTCCAGGTAATAGCTCCTCCAACTAGCAAGTAAATATAGCCCGATCTGGATCTCCGACTATCTTGACATCTAGCGAAATCAAAATCAAAATATCAAATGATCTCTAGCTGACCCGACTTCCTGTATATGAGCATGTAATCTTTTATTCTCTACAAGTACCGCTTAACTCGTTTAGCTGCTTTCTAGTGATCCATTTCAGGATTGCTCAAGTATTTGCCCAACATTCCAACAATAAACGCAATATCTGGATGCGTACATATTTGAGTATACATTAGACTCCCTACTGCTAAAGCATAAGAAATCTTTTGCTTCTCTTTAGTTTCAAACTCATTCTTAGGACATTAGCTGAGACTAAACTTGTCTCCCTTAGCAACAGGAGTGTCACCTGGGTAACAATCATGCATGTCAAACCTCTTAAGAATTTTCTCAATGCAACTCTTTTATGATAACTAAAGTATGCCTTGAGGGTGATCTCGATGTATTTGTATCCCTAATATAAAAAAGGTGTCACCAAGATCTTTCATTTCAAATCGAGCCTTATTTTTCTCTATATTGCCCTTCGAATTCCTCTTGGTTTTAAATACCTATTTGCAACCGATGAATTTCACACCTTCAGGCAATGAGACAAGATCCCAAACGTCGTTGTCTTTCATGGACTTTATCTCCTCATTCATGGCTTCAATCAACTTCTGAGAATTAGAACTTTGCATGGCCTGATGGGATTGAATCATCTTCTACAATGCCATTGTCAACCTCATGTTCTTGGAGAAATATGATGTAATCATCTGAAATCGTACTTCTCCTTTCTCTAATGGATCTCCTTAATGACACTAGTTCCTGAGGTTGGTGAGTTTGTTCTTATGGAATAATTTATATAATCTGAGTAGGGAGTTTCTCAACATTGTCTTGTTGTTCTGGATTTGTTACTTCGACAACATCAGAACTAAAACTCATATCATTGTCAACAACAACTAGAGGAATATTAACATATTCCTATTCAAAGTCAATGTCTCTCACCTTATCTCTCCTCCAAAAACTCAACATCCTCAAAGAACTGGGAATTTCTAGTTCAAAATTTGACTTTGTAGTGAGATCATAAAACTTGTAACCCCTAGACCTTTCAGAGTATCCAACAAAAACAACTAACAGTTCTGTAATCCACTTTCTTTTCATTGAGCTTATATGGCCTTGCCTCAACTGGACAACCCCAAATGTGCAAGTGGTTCAAATTGGGTCTTTTGCCTGTCCAAAACTTATAAGGGGTTTTGAAAGTTGCTTTAGTTGGAACCTTATTGAGTATGTAAGCTGCAGTTTTTAATGCTTCTCCCCAAAGAAATTATGGTAAAGTAGGATGACTAATCATACTCCTTACCATGTCTTTTAGTGTTCTGTTTTGCCTTTCAGCAACATCATCGTTCCAGGATATCCTAACATGGTGTACTGTGGGATAATACTGCACTTTTCAAGGAACTTAGCAAATGGTCTTGGGCATTGTTAATCTGATTCGTCATATCTACCATAGTATTTACCACCACGGTCAAATCTGAATTTTTTTTTTCTTTTGTTGAATTGATTTTCAACCTTAGCTTTATAGTTTTTGAACACATCCAAGGACTGGGACTTCTCATGAATGAGATACAGGTAGCTATAACGGAAGTAGTCGTCTATGAATGTAATAAAATATTGTTGGCCGTTCCAAAAAGCTATAGGGAATGACCCACAAATGTCCATATGTCTGAGTTCTAAAACGTCCATAGCCTTATTGACAATTGATTTCCTTAGGTTTGTCTGTTTTCCTTTAATACAATTAAAATAATTTTCAAAGTTTGCATAATCAAGGGGATCAAGAATTCTATTAGACATAAGACGTTCAATTCTTTGTTTAGAGATATGCCATAAACGTTTGTGCCATAATGAAGCATAATTTTTATTGGTTAATTTTCACTTTATACCTGTACATACATGCAGAGTTTTATTATATGAGGCAATCATATTAACCAAATATAGGTTAACAAATGATAAAGAATCGGTACCAACAAGCATTGAATCTTGAAAAAGACTAAATTGACCATTTTCAAATGAACAAGAGTAACCAAATTTGTCCAATGCAGAAATAAAAACTAAATTTCGTCTAAATGACAGTACAACATAAGTCTCATTCAAATCTAAACAATAATCAGTCTTTAACAATAACCTAAAAGTTCCAATAGCCTTAACTTCTACCTCTTTACCATCGCCCACATAGATGTATCTTTCACCATCAATTGACTTTTGGTAGCTTAAGCAACCCTGCATAGACACACTGATGAAAGTAATAGCACCAGAATTTAGCCACTAAGTGTGTATAAGTACCGAAGTTAAATTAAGCTCAAAACAATCCAAAGCTAGAAATAAACCTTTCTTTGTACGTTATGTGTGCCTTTTTGTATAATCCTTTTTCTTATGTGTAGGACTTTCATAGAAAAAACAGGCAATAACCTTATGGTCTCGGTTACTCCAACACGGTGACCATGCAAATTTTTACATGGGAGACGTTAGTGCTTGGCTGACCATGAATTTACGAAAAGCTACAGAGGTAAGGGGTTTTGCTTGGTCCACGATATTCGGGGTTGCTTGTTGGTATATTTGGCATTGGAGGAATAAAGCAGTCTTTGATCCTGACTTTACATGGCCAAGTTCGATCGATGGATTTACCAGGATACTAGAGTATGTTGGTGAGATAAAACAATCAAAAACCACATTCGCTCGAGCAACACACACGAGAAGGGGAGCTAATAAGCAACGTGCGGTTTGGACAAAGCCTCAAGAGGGTTGGGTGAAGTTAATCATAGACGGAGCGGTTCATCCGGGTTCGAGTGGCGCTTCAGCCGAAGGTCTTCTGCGGGACTGTTCTTGATAGTGGTTGGGCGAATTTGTACACAATATAGGTTTTTGTAGGCTACTAGTTGTTGAGATGTGAGGCGTACATACTGGTCTAAATTTGGCATGGGATTTGGGATATAGACAAGTTGAGCTAGAAGTTGACGCTCTGGAGGTCATCAACATTTTATCCGGTTCCGGGAACTGGCGCTTAGGCGATAGTGCTTTGGGAATGGCCATCCGGGAGCTTTTGGATAGATAATGGGAGGTTAGCTTTCGTCATATATTCCAGGAAGGTAATAGGTGTGCGGATTGGTTAGCCCATGAAGCCGGATCTTATCATGTAGGAATTTTTTGTTTTCAGTATCCACCTACGGGTTGTAACTCATATACTCTCGCGGATATGTTACGGGACTCATCCCCACAACTAGACATGTAATCTTGTTTTTCCCTTGAAAAAAAAAAGATGTTGATTAGTCAGCAACTTTTCTTTAACCAACAGCCAGAGGAAGGCCCTAATCCGCTGGGGTCCAACCCACTTCCAAATGAGGTCCCAAATATGATGCTGCGCCACTGGAGAGGAGCCTTCAATGAGATCATAGGCCGACGCCACGGTGAAGCGGTCGGGAGTATTGGATCCCCATATCAGCACATCGTCCTGCACACCATTCCCTGGCCTCTGCAACCCAATTAAGTCCAGGCAGACCATGGAGGGTAAGTACTGCTGGAACTCGGTCCACTACCATTGGCCGTCGTCGTCCAAAAAATCTGTAACCGTAGCATGAAGCTTGCTATCAGGGATGGGGGTCATCCCCAAAAGAAGTAGCAGACCCCAATCCTTAGCCCACTTATCCAACCAGAAAAGAATACGTCGGCCATTGCCCAGTTTTCAGGACATGCCTTGTAGGACAAACTGCCAAACGGAAGATATGTCCTGCCATATGATCGAGGCCCCTCGCTGAGTGATCGTATCGGGGATGGGGTGGGATCTAGCCAATATTTGGCCCGAAGGATTCGAACCCGAAGAGCTGTGGGTTGAGAAAGCAAATTCTAGCCTAGTTTGGTCAAAAAAGTATCATTTAAGGACCAAAGACGTTTGAGGCCTAGCCCCCCTGTTTTTATATGCATGCAGACGGTGTCCCATTTTATCAGGTGCGTTTTCCTCTGCTCAGCTGTAGTGCCCCATATAAAATCCCACCTGAGGTGATCCAACTCATCACACAAGTGTCGCGGAAGTCGCACTGTCTGCATCGTGTAGAGGGGAAGCGAGGATAAAACAGACTGGGTGTGGGTAACTCGTCCAACCAGGGACAAAGCTTTAGCGCGCCAGCCCGCGAGTTTCTGAAGAGCTCGGTCTAGTATGTACTGATAAGTGCGCCGGGTAGTGCGCTTATGTATCAACGGCACGTCTAAATACTTGCCCAGGTTGCTAGTACATGGGATGTGCAGCGCCTGGCTAATTCGGCGAGCCTTCGGAAGACTAACATTTTTAGAGAAAAAAATCCGCGTCTTGTCCGTGTTCACTGTTTGACCAGACGCCTGACAAAACACTTCCAAAGTCTGGGCAATGACATGCGTTTGAGACTCATCGGCTTCTGCAAACAAAATCAGATCGTCGGCGAAGAACAGGTGAGAGAATGGGGGCCCATGAGGACTCAACGTGATCGGTTTCCAATGCCCCTAGAAAACTGCCTAGGAGATGAGGTGTCCCAGACATTCCATGCACAAGACAAACAAATAAGGAGAAAGCGGGTCCCCTTGACGAATACCAAGAGAGGGGTGGAAGACATCCGTCAAGGATCCTTGCCAATCCACTTGCATAGAAACCGTCATGACACAGTGCATAATGACCTGGATGAGCGAAGTCGGAAGATCGATGTCCAGTAAGGTCTGGTGGATGAAGTCCCAACAAAGACGGTCGCACGCTTTCTCCAGGTCGACCTTAATTGCTAGAAATCCAGTTTTCCCGGTCTTTTTACGCATCGAATGGATAATCTCTTGAACGATGATAATGTTCTCAGTAATCTGTCGGCCAGGAATA
This sequence comes from Erythroxylum mucronatum, assembly GCA_027563825.1. Classification (NCBI taxonomy): domain Eukaryota; kingdom Viridiplantae; phylum Streptophyta; class Magnoliopsida; order Malpighiales; family Erythroxylaceae; genus Erythroxylum; species Erythroxylum mucronatum. The sequence continues at coordinate 42,862,057 of JAOSBP010000206.1, forward strand.
AAGTTGCATTGATTGGCTGCAACTAAGTAAGCCATGTGGCTTTTCAACCAGTTCACGATTATTTTCGAGATGAGCTTGTACAGCACCATGCACAGACTAATTAGACAAAACTGGTTGAAGGTTTGTGGGGAAGGGATCTTGGAGATTAAAACCTAAATAGTATGATTGAGATCCCTATCTCAGCGCTCCAAGCGGAACACTTGTTGAGTGTATTCCACCACTTTTGGACCAACGTGGCTCCATTGCTTCTGAAAGAAGAGCGCATTGAAGCCATCAATTCCAGGAGCCTTGTGAGGGTTCATCTCAAAAACAGCCGTCCTAATTTCCAGAGCATGAAGGGGTTGGGATAACGTGTGGATGCTGTCCCCTGAAAGCGACAGGAACTCTCCAGAAATCGGGAAGCTGTGAGCTGGGTGGGCATCGTTAGCATAAAGTTGAACAAAAAAGTCCCCGGTGACATGACCCAATTGCCCGGGATCCGTAACCAGGGTACCATCGGACGTAAAGAGGCGTTCCACCCTGAGCTTCTTACGACGGGAAAGGGTGAGGATGTGATAATATTTGGTATTTTGACCGCTCTACGAGATCCAGTCACAGTGCGTCTTCTGGTGTCAAAAAATTTAGGGTTGCTGAAGTTCTCCACTAAGATATTCCTCTAAGTCCAGAAGGGGACCAGATCATTCACCATGCGACGCTGAATGCTCTCCAGCCTAGCCAATAAAACAACGGAAAGGAACATTTATTGGATAGATATTAAGAGCTTTTAACAACACATCATATCGTGTTCTGTTTCGGTGGATGATTGAAGGCTTTTGAAAACAATCAGAAAACAACATTTTCAAACCAACGAATCGTCAACGTAGGATTAGTGTTTTTTTAAAAAATTTGAGCCATAAGACTTCAAAAGGATTTAACCGAAACATACTCAAAGGTTTATGTATATACCCAAATAATCAGATCCAAAGAAACGAAAAATACTCCGTCCATGTGGAAGACGAATAATTAAAAAAAAAGTCTCAATGATCTAACATAAAAGAGACTCTGATACTATTTGATAGAAATTTAATTTCTTATAGTGAAAAATATCACTAATCATATAAATAATTATGTCAAATTATTAAGAATATTTAGATCTATCGCAGAAGCATACCTGAATCTACGAAAATAACGTGATTTTTGAATTTTACAGTTATTCGTCTTCCAAGTCAATATGTACGTTCATTTTTTCTTAAAATTTATCTCTTTTTTAACTGATGGCATATTAGAAAATATTATTATTCATACTACTTAGGAACAATAACCCTATCGATCTCTTTATATATATATATATATATATATTGAAAACAAAAAAAGGGAACTGCATTAACAACCATTGTCAGCAGCTAAGGCTGAAGCAATACAGACAGGAAAAGATAAATCCCAATAAACAAGACCTGACATAGAACTAGCATATCTCGCAAGGGAGTGAGTTGCACAGTTCGCAGATCTTTTACAAAAACCAAAATGAATATCATTAATGGAATGACAAAGAAATAAGCAATCATTAA
>JAOSBP010000206.1:42871870-42888223 GCA_027563825.1 Erythroxylum mucronatum
ACTACTTTACACTAGCAGGAAACACAATCAGTTGGAAGGTACGATAACAATCTGTTGTATCACTCTCAACAACAGAAGCAGAGTTTTATGCAATTATAGAAGGGGTAAAGGAATTAACATGGTTAGAAGGCATCCTAAGAGAAATCCGAGCTAACCTAGCTACAGCAATAATTTACACTAACAGTCAAAGTGCACTGTACCTGAGTAAAGATCCTGTCTTGCATGAGAGGTCTAAGCATATTGATGTCCGACTCCACTTTGTGAGAGATAGTAGAATAGCGCAAGGCTTCTTCAACCTGGAGAAAACCGAGGGAGAGAAAAACCCATCAGACTTCGAAACTAAAATAGTAACACAAAAGAAGTTCACTTACTATAGAGATTACTTACAGATAAGTGAAGCCCCATGAAATCGAAGTCAATTTTGTCAGATCTCACAAATTTGGGACAACTAGGGTTTTTGGATTCTAAATCACTTATAGATCTGTGCTTTGAGTACAGATAAACGGAGAAGGAGGGAAAGATGTAATGTTAATCACGTTATCCTCCATTAATCTATACTCAGATATAACAAAACACAAAGAACAGAAGGTGAGAGAAGAGATGTCGGGAGATGTCGAAGAGACAAAGAAAGAGAAGTTCTTAATGGTTCTATCAGACAGAGACATAATGAGTTAGCTTCATACGAACCCACGTGAGACACACATCAAAACACAGCAGACGATGACTCATTAATAACTCACGTGGGGGGCACATGGCATTTGTCTGGCTTCAGAAATACAAAACACACAGCAGACGATGACTCATTAATAACTCATGTGGGGGGCATATGGCATTCGTTTAGTCCATGCAAACTCATCCGAAGAGCAACTCCATTCTCTGTCTATAAAAGGAGCACAGATCAAGCATAAAAAAACTTTTGTATTTTTCATTACATTGCAAGAAAAATCAGTGATTGTGGAAAAATCATAGTGGAAAATTATCAGAGAGTCCTAAAATACTAACCTGTGGGTAAAGGGGAGTTTTTTAGACTCTTTTGCAAGTATTTACTGAAAACACTCAATCTCTGTACAATTTTCTTCTTCTTCTTGATATATTGGAACCACTACAATTGAGATCCTTGGACGTAGATAGTTTTAAACTATCGAACCAAGTAATTATGGTGTTCTTTTACTTTCTGCATGTTATACCATATGCAAATAACGAATCTTTATCAGTCTTTTAAGGTTTAAAGGTAACAACACAACTATCCTAACATGGCAACATATATCTTATATTATGGATCCTGTAATATAAAATTATTATTGTGGAGAATAAATTCCTACACAAGAATTTATCACGGTGAGGATGAAATAAATACATATAAACCTATCCTGTAATTTGTGAAGTGATTTGATGAGACATTATTATAAGCAATGATTAAGAAATTCAAATGGTTTAACTGATTTAATTGTCAAAATTTTGAATCATTCAATTTTTTTATTTTGACATTCAATTTTTATAATTTTTAACTTTTTCTATTCGATTTATTTTAATAACTCTTATTGTTAAAAACTGATCAGTTTATTAGCTAATCGGTCAATTTTTGTAAATTAATAAGTTTTTATAAATTAAAATAAATAAGTTAATTTTCAATTAACAATATCTCTTTTGAATTAAACTTCAATTTTTTTGATGTATAAGAACATATTAACACATAGAATCAAATCTTTTCATTTTGTGTTATTCTTTCTGTACATATTGTATCATTACAATACACGTGTATGGCTAAGTTACTCTTCCTCTCTGTCATGTAACAAATTCTGTTATTACAACTGATATATATGAAAAGCGTGAGGACACACCTCGGTGTGCCTATCATTCCATTCATTGCGTAGTCTTTCTAACTGGACAGTCTCTTTTGATTATATTTCTTTTTTAAAAAATTTTATTCAATCTTTAACCGATTTTATGACAGTTTAATACCGGTTATCAGTTGAACCATTTAAACCTTAAACCTCTTGTCTTATAGATTTAATTTCTAGTTCAAGCCCTATAGTTTTTTTATATTTTTTTCCCTTTGTAGAATTTCCCAAAATATTGTTACTTTATAATTATTGCATGTGAGTGAGAGCATACCTTAACTCGTACAGTACGTAACTCTTCTTCAAACAACTTAACTTGAAACTAAAAATAATTCGAAAACTCATGACACGAGCTTTTCTTTATTATGGATGATTAAAGAACCAAAACAACGCATAAACATGCCTGGCCGTCAAGACCTTACAAGAAATAAACAATTCAAGAACAAAAGCCAACATTGTGCTCTGGTGGTTAAGATTGATGGGTGCTTTTCTTAAAAAAGAAGAGGTTAAGAAGAAAAGACCTATACTCATTAAAGATAAACTGGATACAAATATCTTACTCATTACAAAGTTGGATCTTAAAATGTTGGCCTTTCTAAGGGAATAATCACATGTACTAATGTTGGAACCTAAACATAAACCTAATGTTGGGTCGTAATCCAGGCTGTAATAATAATTGTAAAAAAAATAATTAATAAATATTAAGTTAGAGAGAAAACTTAATTATCTTTTTTTTTAATTCTCAAGGGTTGTTTCTTTTCAATTCGTGTGGAGCCTCGAGTTAATTCTCATCACCACTGATTTAAGACAAGATCAAAAGGCAAAAACATAGAGACAAATGTGTCTCAAAGTAGTTTTTCTTTTTTCCATGTACCAAGGCAGATCAATTATTCCTTCCAAGAACATATCAATCTACGTATATACATGTGATGAAAGTGTCATCAAAGGCTTGCGACGCTTGTGTCGAACGTCGCAAAACGGGACTTTTGGTGACGATTTTAATAAACGTCACCAAAGCTTTGAGATCGTCGTCAAACGTTTTCGCGTTTTGTGATGTTTGACAGAAATCGTTGTGAAAAGAACGTAACAAAAACTTAACTTTGTTGTAATGACATCTTCAAAAAGAATGGAGGAAACTCTGCAAGCATTTTGCACTTGGATGAACTATCTTGAAAGGGGAGTTGGATTAAAATTCTCTGAATAATCTGTCCATAAGAATATATATACAACAACTTGAAAGTGAAAATTGTATTACTAGCTAGCTAGGTTTAATCTTGAAGAGGGAAAATTCATATCCAACCTCTAACTTCATAATCAATCCCTTTCAGATTTTCTTACCCCTCCATAAGCAGCCTCCAAGTTGGTGCTTGTTTCAATCAAGAGTACTACTTTAGCACCTGAAATTTTTGCATGAACAAGAAAAAAGAGCCTATATGTAAAGATAGTGTAACAAGAATCAATCGAGGCACAAGACAACAAGGTATTTTGAGGAAGACATGTTTGACAGGAGAGGAGGAATGTTAGGTTTGGTCGGGTTACAAGTCTCTTTCGTAGGACAATACAGCAAAGGCCAAAGGCTACGGATGTAGAGGATGCATGAGACCAAGGTGGTACGTAGAGAAAAAGAATGCAACCCTAATGCCCTACACCAAATGGGTCCTCTTTGTTTTTTGTTGTCTCGAATTAGTACATATATACCACTCAATTTCTTCTAGTCAATATCGATCACATAAATATCTTAGTGAAAGTTAAGGGTACCACTAATTACTTTATTGCTCTTAATTTCCGTGGGACAAGCTATTATTAATTTATATGAATAAAATATAATGATTGACAATTACCAACAATTAGTTTAGGTTATGTTTGGTTAGACGTAAAGTTTTTAATTGAATGGAATAATTTATAATAGAATTGAATGTAAATGGATATAATATTAGAAAATTAATGTTTGGGAAGGATAGAAGGATTTATAATGTAATATAGTGAAATGTTATTTGGATGAAAGGTGAATAATGTAATATAAACGTTGTTCATTATTTTACACCATCCAAAACCCCCTAAATCGGAGATTCTCGTATTTACTGTTTAAGATGGAATAGAATATAATATGAAACTTTCCTCTTTTATCTCATTCTATTTCATTTTATTATAAACTCTTCTCTCAAACGATAAAATAATATTACATTTCATTAATAAACTTCCAGCTAATCATAATTTTAAGGAAACACCTAAAAAATAGAACTAATAGAAAAGGGGAATTACTAATTCATGCTTAGTGAGTGATGCAAATTTATGATCATGTTAGATGTGAAAATATCTCTATATCAAAAAACACTATATTAGGATTTGTGCCAACAATGAACCAATTTTGTTGATTTTAATTGAATTGATTCAATTCTAAATTAATTTGTTCGTCTATTATGAATTTTATTGGATTTTATAAAATAATACTATGAATTTTATTGGATTGTATAAATTCATACTAAATTTGATTTTGCAACACTAATAACAATCTAATATAGGTCAACCATCAAATTTGTCCAGCAAAAATTGATCGAGTGAAATACAAGTAAACCAAATAATCATGTTTTTTTAAGAAACAAAGAACCTACACCTTCACCTTGAGTGTCCCCCTTCTTTGCACTAATGAAAATTGCAATTCAATCCTACTAATTCCTTATTCAATATTTCTTAAATTTAGCATGCTCTGTTTTATTATGTTTATTAAATTACTTTAAAATGAAACCATGCATAAGATGTATATGCTTGATTGCAATAATCTAATTGATCAAAAAAAATTGGAAGAAATTAATAAATTCCAAGATTAAAATATACCAAATTGGATAAAGGGGACAAAGTATCAAATTCGAGTCTCATTCATGATGCTTGTTGATTGGTGAAATCCTTTTTAAAAGATTATGTTTCATTGTCCTAAAAAAATTGTGATTACAATTTCATCACTCTATCCTATCGTTTGTACTTCTTTTTCCTCTTTGTGGATACGAATATCAGCAAATTTAATCCGTAGAGTACAAGAAATAAGTCTATGATAGCTACATACACCAACACATCAAACTTTGTACACAAAGTCCTTTTTCCTTTAGCCTTCTCTGGAACAAGTCTAATTCATCTTCTCAATATGTGTTCTATTCCAATCTTTCTTTCACAAGCAAAAAAAAGAAGATTCCCACATTAAAAGACTTTGAAAAGAGAACATCCCTAACCTAAATTCTCTTCAATCCTTTTGATGCAATGCTACATTTGTCTCGAACAACTATGGCTCTAGAAAACAAAAATCTTATCTTGAAAGGGCAGTTCTATCGATACAATAATTTCTTTTAATAGTCTCTCAATTTAAATGAGTTGTAAGTTCAAATCGAGATAAGGAGAGTTTTAAATTTACTTAAAATTTTAAATGGAATAGTGAAATACATAAAAACTTATAAAAAATTAGTTAAATTAAATTTATCAATTATTGTTTATACCCAACAATCCATTTAATTTACATAACATAAATAACAATATTAAAAAATTAACAATAAAAATTACATAACATAAATAACAACTTTAAAAAAATAATAATAAAAAATTTACCGATTCGTTAAATCTTGAAATGTCTAATAATACGTAATCTTACTTTTAAATTAGTAAAAATGACTGTTAAAAAGTGTGAGGAGAAAATATTGTATCTTTAGACTCTTTCGTCTTCAAGTAGGACCAAACCTTAGCTAATTCCTAAACACTTCACCTCAAGCCTGCTCATGATGTCCCAACCCCACTTATCACTTAGTATAAATACCCCTCATCATCCCATTGCAAACTCCATCTCCAAGCTTCTACAACTACATTACTTACACATACAGCACAGTCTCTTCCTTTTCAGTTCCCTTTCAATCCAATACTAGAAAAGAATGTCCGGAGTTTGGATCTTCAAGAATGGTGTGGTTCGGTTGGTGGAGAACCCAGGTGCGGATTCGTTGGAAGGAGGCCGGCAGGGGTCTAGTGCTCGCCGGAAAGTGCTAGTCCATACACCCACCGATGAAGTCATCACTTCTTATGCTGGCCTTGAACGCAAGCTGTCTTCACTTGGTTGGGAGAGGTACTATGATGATCCCGACCTCCTTCAGTTCCACAAAAGATCCACAGTTCACCTCATCTCTCTCCCCAAAGACTTCTGCAAGTTGAAGCCCTTGCACATGTACGATATTGTCGTGAAAAATCGTAACATGTTTGAAGTTAGAGACGTGTGACGACAACTCTTCTTGGTTGTCTTTAATAATCCTCTTCTCTTACTAGCCTCTTCTGAGTTTGTAATGGTTGTTTGATGTATGTTAGTATGTAGATGTAGGCTGGTGACTGACTTTGTGTATTGTGATCTTCTTCCCGAGTACATTGAGCTTTTGTACATGTTGTGTGTGGTAAATCGATACCTTTTAAAGGTTCAATCTGATCAAAACAATCATATGGTTCGTAGGAAAACATGTTCTGTTTTAAGGTTTCATGCCTTGAAGTTACAGAAGTGAGTGTTTTATAAGAATCAGTTGTGTGGAAATGGACAAAGTTTACACAAAGTTCAAAGAGGATAGGTCAAAGGAAGCTGTATATGCATGGTCTGGTCCGAGGGGTGATAAAGAGAAGTGAAGAGCCATTTTTGATGAATCGTAAGGTGATGAATGTGTGGAGAGTGGAGACAGCTGGAGCACAATTTTGCCAAATGCATGGCCTATAAATCGAAAGATGCCAAAGATACATGTGAAGCACCTTATTCCCTGAATTGTCACCCAATTCTCGGGGTCCATTCCCTGTAGCTCGGAAAAGTAGGTTTGACAATGAGTATTGTCATTGAGAATTTCTAAGAAGTGGTTTGGTTTGTGTTATTCACTCAAAATGTACAAACTCGTTAATCATTGTCCTCTCTAATTAAGGCTACTAGGCTAACTATAGACTAGTCATTTGGAAACTTTTAAATTGAATTCAGTAACGAATTGAATTCAATTTACACTGTTTGAAACAAACTCAGTAATATTATAATTGAATTCAATTACACTGTTTGGAACATAAACAAAATGAATTTAATTATTTTATATGACATTTTTACCCTTGACTAAAAAAAATCTTATCAAATAATAAACATTAATTTCATTATAAATTATATCATCAAAAAAGTTCATTATTAAAATGAAAAGAGAAAATTGATTGCAAAAAAAATGTAGACAAGATGGAAAAATAAAAGGAGAAGCTAAATTGAAAGATGGATCTAAAAGAGAACGATAATCATAGACAAAAAAACGAGAAAGGAAAAGACAACCATAAACAAGGAAAAGAGAAAACCTAAACATAGTGGGAGGTGTTGATTCATGAAAAAGTGTTGTTGTTCCATTTTTTTTATGGGAATGATTATTTGAGGTGAAGAGATATATGGTAAAGTTAGATAGGTATTATTGGAAGGACATTTTCAACATTCAAAAGAAGAATTGAAGTCTCAGTTCGTAATTCAATTCCGATGCTTTTTCAGATGAATTCCTTTATAAATTATATTCACCTGAAAAAGCATCGGAATTGAATTACGAACTGAATTGAACCATCTCTTTTTTTTATTTCCAAGCACCTAAATTGAATTCAATGCTGTAATTGATTTGTGTTATTCACTCTAAATGTACAAACTCATTAATCACTGTCCTCTCTAATTAAAGCTACTAGGCTAAAACTAGATTGGTTGATTTGGCTAGTAGGCTTGGTAACGGGTCGGGTTAGATTTGGGTCTGAAATTTTGTGTTTATACCTAAACTTAACTTGCAGTTCGATTGAATTTAACTAAAGCTTGATTAAATAATTTTTAAAATTAAAAACAATGTCTTAAAGTCTGATCAGGTCGGTTAAATTCAATTAAATATTTTCAATTTTTTAAAAGTTAAAAGTAAAAATTAAAAAAGAAAAACTAAAACATGTTCTTAAATTCCATCAACTCAAGCCTTGTCCGTTCACTTCGGACTGGAAAGTACCTTTTGATTTAAGCCGGTGGAAGAGAGCCGGATCGTATCCAGAAAGGATGGGGCAAGACAAGAGAGATCTTTACTTTGTCTTCTCGTGAGTTTGATGATTTGATAAGATCAGAACTTTGTCTTGTCAACTATACGTTATGCCATGCTGTCACATTTCACAAGAAAATAAGCGCTAAAGCATATATTTCACCAGTTTTTGAATAAATATTAAATGAAAGGATGATAATAAGATTTTGTGCACCAATATTTTTTAGATTATTTAATTAAATTAAATTAAATTTAAATTAAGTTTTAAGTACAAATTTTTTTTGATTAAATTCGATCAAAATATTATTTATATATTATTTATAATTATTTATTTATACTTATAAAGAAAATCTCATGTTTTAGTTTTAAAATACTACCGAATGATTTAAATTCAAAACTTTAAGGCAACGAGTTATGAATTTTATCTTTATATATAACTTACTTCATCCTTATGTCTCTTTCCAGTATGAGATTACTCCGCCTGTAAATATCCAGCAAAATCCATTATCATAGGAAAAAGAAGATACATTGAATACTGAACACTGTTTCTGCAATTTCATTCCTTTTTAAGAAAATGGAAAAACAACAAAATAATTTCTTTGATATACCTATATTACAACACATTATACACCTATATCTTTCTGAGGATAGCTCTGGAACTCCAGGAAAAGGTATGCAACAGTTGATATGAAAACAAAGACTCTCCTGCTGAGCAAGATGAACATGAATCGGTTGAAGAAGCGGTTTATGCATACGGATGCAATTACCATCTCTCCATTTGCTTTGAATTGCTAGTTGGAACAGTTAAATCCATTGCATATGGAAAGCCAGATTATCAGAACCAGAGCTAGCACGATTGCGAGAACAATCAGTTTTATCTTCATGTTTTGGTACCACATTTTTCGCCGGATTTGGTTTCCATGTGTTCTGTATGTTTGAGCCTAAGGAACACAGTAAGAACTTAGATACAATGAAAATGAGACTAACTGAAGAGTTTATTCTGCTCATTTAACCGACCTGATCTCGCAAATTCTCAGCCTTGTCCGCAAGACTCGTTATGGCCTCACCCCTTTCGATTGTCTGCAAGACACAAAGAATTAAGAGAGTCTGAAATGTGTGCTTTTTGTGATAGAAGAACAAAGAACGCATACAAATGAATAGCCGGTAAAGATCATTTCAGACCTCAATCAAAACTTTGGTTTCTTGAATTCATCCAAAACATATGCTGATTTACACCATTCAATAAGACATACGAAAGTTATATAAGTGCACTATTTTCCATGAGGGGGATAAATGCATCTAGGCTTAGAAATTAGCAGAATAATTCCAATCGTCAAGTTGGCGAGGGAGAGAAGCGATGGAGGGAAGAGGGTTGGATGGATATCGATTCGTAGAAAAACCTTAACAGAACATGGAATCAAAAGCATTTACAAAGAAACATTGAAATCAGCACACAAGATGCTCAAAATAGAATTAAAAAGCAGTAATTGAGACATCAAGTGTAGTAACTAATAAATGCTTCCAGCATAGCTGCTTTACCTTGTCAATATTTCCCAACATTATACTTTTAACCTCCGAAACTTGAGCCTTCACTTTCAATAGCTTTTCAATCTCATCAGCATGGTCAATAATATATTTCATGTGCTCTTTCATAATTGGCCTGAAATTAAACTCAGACACTCTTACTTCCAATTGCAAAAAAGAACATGTAACTACTTAAGTGCTAACAATGGTAAAAACGGACAGCTTTTCATAGATGCACATACCCGAATTCCTTGTTGAGACTTTTGGCAACAGCTGTGTCTGCCTTACCACCCCCATATCGTTTCTTGAAGTCTGCTTTCATACGTTCCAAAAAAGCTATAGAGATCTGCTTGCTAAGGGTTTCTTTTGCCACAACACAGTAAGCTGCACATTCCAAATCCACATTGGCGACATATAGAAACGTTAAAAGTTTGCTCATCATGTCCTATCGCGGACAATTTCATATATTCCGAAAGATGTGGAACGTAACAGCACACACGATGAGTTCAATCAGCAAGTGTTAAACACATAAATCAATATTGTCTGCAAGACTACTGTAAAGATGGCTAACAGAACAGCTAAATACAGAACAAAAATAGAATAGAAATGGCATCTTAAACCTGTTTCGATGCGCGCATCATGTCTCAACACCGTCTTAATACAAACCATAAAGGATGAGAAACTCCATTGCCAAGAGTTCAGGGGACTCACAACTTGGTAAGACTTATCAATAGGATGAACTAACATCACCAGGAATGGTGTCTCAACCTTAAATTAGTAATAAACATCAAAACAGAGAACAACTGAACAAGGAATCTTCCTTGAATGGAATTATGTCACCTAACAATTGTTGCTACACTATAATCAAACAGAATCAAAATCCAACATATCCAAATATATCCAATCCACAAGCCGATCCAAACCAAAGTAAACTGCTGTATTTGCATTTGAAGACACGTGAAAAGAAAATTCATCCACTATTCATCAGATTTTTAACTCAGCTTTTCTCAGCAACAAATCAAACAACAACCAAACTACCCAATAAAGAAGAAACCTTTATCATACAAATCCAACACCCAACAACCAGTTCAAACAAGATCCAACTCACTTCTTCCATTTTCAACTCCTTCCACTTACCGTAGCCGTCTTCCACAAGGAAATTGAAGGTGTGGTGGTCACAATTGTAGGTGAACTTGTCGTTAGTGGAGGGCAGCCTCTGAAGACACTGAGTGGCGATGGCCGGAAAGTTGCCGGTAAATTCGGTGTACTCGGCCAAAACCATGGTGCCCCGAGCCACGAAGCTGTAAATGAACGATTCCTGACTCATTTTCCGACAAAGGTTTTAGTAAAAATCGAATCTTTTCGACACAGAACAAAGCTGTGTTTGTGTTTTTATTTTGATTTTGATTTTCCTTTGAGGCGAAGTATGAAACTTTCCGTTTGGATTACCTTCAAAGGAAACGAGTGGACTCGTAATATGTTTGACCAACAACTAGACTTGCTCAAACGACTTTTAAAAGTCTAATTAAGCATTTCTATTTTCCTTTTATTCTAAATTCTACTAATATTATTAATCACTTAATATTTAAATAGTTGGGACATTAAATAATTATAGAATTATAATATCATAATTATATACAAGAAATTACCACAGGATGAGGATATATATATAAGTTGGTTAAATTTATCTATAATTATTTTTATTTTTAATATGGAAAACTTTAATTTTTAAATTCACGTAATATTTTATAAATTAAATATTTTACGCGTTTTCATAAATTCAAAACTCATTGAAATAACAAATAAAAGATTTGGAAGTGATTTGACATCGTTTGACCGGGCAAATTAAGGGTGTAAAAGGAATAAAAAATTAAAAAGTCTATCTAGTCGGGCGCTTAATTATCTTTTTGCATTAAAACTAAATTAATAGTTTAATTATGTGCGATGGAGGCTTCATGGAGCAAAATTAATTAAATTGCGGCGGCAGTCAATATGACAATTTTGACCCACAAAGACCGACGATTTTTCAGAAACAGAATCAAACATTGTGAAACCAAAGTGGTCAAATGTATCCTAGATTTCAGGTGTCTTGTCTTTGACTTTAATTTTCCTTTTTACACCTCCTTTCATTTGAACGACATCATTTGTTTTGGTTAATTAATTTCTACTTTATTTTATTAAATTTTATTCACACGTTTATGTGTGATCTACATAAATAAGCAGACCAGATTAAGTAGTACATAGTTGAAACACCCTAATTAAAACAGGTACTCCAACCCCTTTTATTTTGTCACATACAAATATGATCGGCAAAAAATATATTTTGAACAATATTTACAATAAAATATAATGTGAATTTTAACATTTTAAAGTATTTAAATTAAATCTTAACATTTTTAAAATTTTTAGAATAGATCCTTAAGTAGACAAAAAAATTTAACATGATTAATTTTCTCTTAGTTAAATGTCATGTTAATATTTACATGATATTATTTATGTATATTTTAAAAATAGAAAGTAAATCTCATTATCACATAATTAGCTTTTTTAAAATTAATCATATGATAATGAGACCCATTATTATACATTTAAGATTAGATCCTACTTGCACTTGATAATGAGACTTGCTATTATACATTTTAGATAGTAAATCTCACTTGTCATCTAACGATAAGGCCTACATTTTATTTAAAAATAAAAAATAAAAATGTGTTGCATTGATTTACATTTAATAACTGATGGGTAGTTAATTTTGTTAAAAATTTCATCTACTTATGTTTGTTTTGAAAGCGTTGGGATTCAATTTTAACTCTTCGAAATATTATTGTATGTTTTGTATTTTATCATAAACGTTAAAGATCAAAATGCATTTTTAGCCAAATATAATTTCACTTTTATTTTTGTTTTACATGCATTGTATAATTCCAAATAATTTAAATTTGGTTTTAACCAAAATTAACGAACTAGGTTGAAGACCTAACTCGATCCAAATTTTGATTCAAATGACCGGAACACTTTTTGACATGTTTTAGTTTTCAACTTTAAGAAATTAAAGATCAAAATATCATCATTTTGAGAAATAAAACTTATTTTGAGTATTTCTAACAAAAATCAAGTCACACTCAACCCACATAACTGAAGGTTAGCTAAACTTTAAACCAATTTTTAATCATCTTTTAGAGAGATCAAAGTAAGTCCTACCTAATTTAACTCGCAATAAACATATTTGAAATATCAAATATAAGTTCATAGTTTTCACATGATTAAGTAATGGTTATACATAAGTTATTGAGTTAAAAAAAGTTATTTCTTTGATAGTAATAGACTAATTAAAATTTTAAAACAATACAGCCACATTAATCCTTCAATAAAATGTATTAATTTTGATAATACAATTGAAATCTATTCCATCAATTTCCCACACTTTCTTTAATTATTTAGTTTTTGGTTTAGTTATAGAAATCGAAATATAAAGAGTTGACTATAGAAATAGAAATATAAAACACACTAAAATCAATGAGTTCATAAATATAATAAAAACTCTTAAATTAAATAATATAATCAGGAATTTTTGTTAATTTGTTACTATTTGTAATAATGAAATCACAATGCTTACTATTTCTTTAAAATGTAGTAGATAAATTATTAATTATAAGTAATATTTGTAAATTAATAAGTGTTTTAAGAGATCATGTAATTGAGTTAATAAGAAAGAGTTATTAATGCATTCCAAAGTTTTGAATTGAATCTATAAATAAGTACCATATCATTGATATTTGTAATTTTTAATATATTTTTATTGTTATTAACCATCATTTTTTAAATTTTATATAACATCCCGTTATCCCATATTAAGGGTTAGAACCCTAGAATAGAGTGCATGAGAGATTATTGAGAAGCTAGAAAGTGCATCTCATACTCATGCATAATATAGCATACAGACACGTGAATATTGATTTTTGCGCATTACAATGATTGTACATGCATTCATTGACATTTTTCGGGTATAATTGATTTATAAATATGATTATTTTGAGAATTGTGGATTTTATGTGTTGAAAATTGATTTGGAGAATATACTTACTGATTTAGAATTTTTGGTGAAATTTTTGGGTATTTTTGAACTAGGAAAAATACCAGGTGGTAAAACAATTGGTAAATGGTAGTAGAAATATGAGTCAAATGGCAGTAGAAATTTTTGATAAATGACATTAGGATTTAATGGCATATGTCATTGAAAATTGAGAGGCGATTGGAGTAGAAATTGGAGTTAATTGGATAGTTTAATAAGAGAACCTAGTTTAAACTCATAGAAATTAGACATGTGGTAAGTGACAAGTGTCACTTGCCAAGCCTAGTCTTTATTCCCACGAATATACTTGGAAGACAATTTAATTGTCCGAATCTTGCTTACTTCTTCTTCTTCTTCGTGGCTTCCTTCTTCGTC
This sequence comes from Erythroxylum mucronatum, assembly GCA_027563825.1. NCBI lineage: Eukaryota > Viridiplantae > Streptophyta > Magnoliopsida > Malpighiales > Erythroxylaceae > Erythroxylum > Erythroxylum mucronatum. The sequence goes on from JAOSBP010000206.1 coordinate 42,885,712, forward strand.
TTCTTCATGAATTTTCTCACCAACCTTCATCAACGTTGAACCTAGCTCTCTTTTCTTTCATTTACTACTCTCACCTTGTTGTCTTCTTCATTTGCCACAAGAAACCGTAACCTCCCAACCTCCGTGATGATGTGCGTGGGTTGCATGGGAAGTTAAGGCTTCTTGGTATTTTTGAAAAACTTTGAGTTTTAGGAAATAAGTAACATGTTAATTCTCATTAGTAGTATGAATATAAAATAAATAAGGTGATTAATTGATATTAGATGATCATGAGAATAGTGGTCATTATATATGTGCATCATGGATGAAAAATGAGAATATTGGTGTCTTGTTTGTGTGTTTATGATGATTAATATTTCATGATTTGTTGTAAAGATGAGTTTAAAATAGAAAGATCATTGATAAGGTAAAGGAATTTAGTGCTGAATATATATGTAAGTAAATGTTCTGTTTTCGGTATTATGATTTGAAATGGAAGTAGGATGAAGAGGAAATATTGAGGAAATAAGCTAGAAGAGATAGACTAAGCAAAAGAGATGAACTAAGATGAAAATGATGACGAAGGGTGTCAGAAAATGTGTAGATGTAGTGTTTTCACTAAGCATGTATTTGTATTTTAGCCATATCTTGATTTGTAGACATCCAAATGGGATGATTATTAATTTGGATTAAATTAGAGACATATGGCTACAATTTTTATGAAGAAATCGAATTTGAATTCTATCTCTAAGGATTTTGAAATTTGACTTGAAGTTAAATGCTGGGTGCAGTTACAGTTTGAGAACAGTAAGTAGTAATTTGTATATAACTTGAAGAATACTGCACCAAATTGTATGAAATTGGTATCATTAGAAACTTAAGACATAAAGTAATAATTGTTTAGAAGAATATTTTGCCTAAATCCTTCTTTTTCTGTGTCAAGATGGCCATGCAAATTGATATGAAAATATATGTTGGAGAGTAGCTAAATGAAGCTTGAATATCGATCATTTGGTAGTGCACGACAGAAGGGAATCACCTGGGGTAGTGCACGATCGTGACAGAGAGGAACCCTTAGAAGAGTCGCATGATCGTGCTAGGAACCTCAGAGGAGTTGCACGATCCTGCACAAGGATGATCATGACAGAGAAGAGGTATCCGGAAATGCACGACAGTGAGCAACCAACTGGAAATGCATGATCGTACACAGTGAGAGTGCAGTGATTTTTGACAGTTTTGAACATCCTTCACTCTTTTAACCATAACTTCTTCTCCGAACCTCCGATTGACTTGAAATTTGAACCACATGCTCCTCACACATTGCCTTTCCTCTCCACCAAAATTCATGGCCATCTGAATTAATTAGAAAGGATCGATAATTATTGATTTAGGAACTTAGGTTAATCAAGCCTTACCAGATGTGATTGAGTGATGAACTTGGAATGAGTTTGTATTATTGAGGTGTAAACCTAAGCTCAAATTAGATATATATGAGTTTCGAAGTATGAATGATCATGAGATGAAAATAAAGGAAAAATACCTGAAATTTTTATTGAGCATGCATTGTACATAATCCATATATACATTTGTGCATAAAAGAGTACTTATATAAATGTGCAAAGTTGTTATGTGTGTAAATGTATATTGCATGATATAGAAGAGAATATTGAGTGACAACATTCAGACGTTGCCGGGACTTCGAGGCAATAGCTTTATGGAGCAAACTATGAGTAACCTAGATGGTCCCACTTAATTAATTGTTTGTTTTAAATTCTGTATTGAATTATTATGTGAGTGTGATTCTGTTGATTCCAAACATTGATTTTCAGAGTCGTTTGATGGATGAATAACATATTGAAAGTGTTCCTTGTATGTAAATTTGACAAAATATGTGATTACTCAACATTTTTGTTAAATGCAGAACCAAGGTCTGATGATAAATGTGAATGTGAATGTGAAACTCAATCAAGTGATTGATTGAAAATGTGAATGTGATGCATTTCATTACATAAATGCACGACAACATAAAAGTTGTTGTGACTAAAATAGCCACCGAAAAAGAGCTTAAAGTTCATAATGTGATAAAAGCCTTTGGCTCGGTTGCTATTGTATCTGATATTCACTAAAGGATATGGGACAATGTCTAAACAAGCCCGGCATCTACAAGGATATGGGTTAGTAAAAAGATACTCGGTCACAACAAAGTAATAATTTAAAATGAGTCTCATATGCATTGCATTTATAATTGATATGTATATTGTAAGTGATCAAAATAATCTGTTTGACTGCTCTGAATGTGATATATGAAGTCAGTGATATGTAATGCTACATGATAAATGAAATAATGTGAATTATGTGATTATATGTGTAACGCCCCAAATTAGGGGTTAGAAGACATGAGTACAAATTACGAAATTGATATGCAATCATGACATTTTCCGGGTACATTGGTCTACTGAACTTCGGAGTGATTCGGACAATATTAAGATATTGTTTTTATATTTATAGTATTTTTTGGAGACTTCAATGATTT